>QLSS01000044.1:1217178-1230306 GCA_024372645.1 Trichomalopsis sarcophagae | reverse complement strand
GAGAGAGAGAGAGAGAGAGAGAGAGAGAGAGAGAGAGAGAGAGAGAGGAACAGTCCATCCGCTTCTGAAAACGAAACTTTTTCAATATCTACCCCTATCAAAAACACGCCGAAGCTCGGAACACGAGCGTCAGAGCAAAGCTCGATATTTTTTTCACCGGAACAGCGACCCCCCCCCCTCTCTTTATCCCTTGCCGAAATCCATGTCAGCTATACTGCACCGTATATACGTGTATACATAGGGGCCGCGCACGCATTCCGCAAATCGTGCCTGGGAACTTTCGGCAGTGTGTCAAACTGGCCGCGAGAAGAGTCGATAAATCAATTGCCTCCTTTTCCTCGGAGATGTAGCTTGTACCTACACGTAACGTATGCGTGCCACGTACGTATTTCCCGGCGAAGAGTTTAGCGAGACTCGGGCCGCACAAACCTCTCACTTTCGCCGCGTATACATAGTGTGAGTGCGTACGGTATACAGAAATCGAATAATTCTCTATATATACGCGAAGCCTGGACCAAGTGTAAGTTTCTCAGGAGACTGGCAAGTATAGCTGGCGTGTACGGTTGCCCCGGGAGAGATATTTCTACGGGAGGGTGCATATTTTCCAGCCCGTAAATGTCCTGCTTTATGAGGTGTTGGCTTTCAGCAGCGGTTGTTAATCATCCTTGGGAAAAGGCGAGTGTGTAGGGTGAATTGCAATTGCAGATTGAAAATTATTATTTTCCACGGTAATTGTTGTGTGTTACTCTGATAGAGGTGCAGCCATAGCTTTGTGTGTGTGATATGTAGAGGGAGAGCTGTACCCGCGCGCATGCAACTTCAATTTATTTCCCGGAGAATCGACTGTTCCTGGTTCGACTTTTTATCCGCTTTTGTATGATAGTCGTTATATTTATTCTTTCCATTTCTAACACGGGAAGAAAAACGAGAACTGCTGGCGTGATTGAAATCGACGATCGGTGAGCGAGTTAGAGCGATTCGAAGCGTTTGAAGAGCGCAAAGACTTTCAAAAAAGCCGAAAGCAAATTTTTACACGTCCTGTTATAGAAACCGACCAAAAGCAAAAGATGGTACCTTGCACGCTTTTTTATAATATTTTGTCGTTTTCCATAGAACAATATGTGTAGCGCGAGGCATTCTATACATGCAGTATAACCAGGCGTGAATTGTGGCGCAGGATCTAAACTTATAACTTTGTACCGTGTGTAACTTTCGGTTTGAGATATTGATGGCTGGTTCTAAATAACACCGATGCATCTTCGCCGTTATGGCTCTCCATACCCTCCTGTGGAGGCAAAGCCAAGTACGAGGAAAACGATAATCCTTCATTTAAAGTGTATGACGGCTCACATGCGCGTGTGCGCATTATTGTGGAGCGCGGGCATCAATTTTTGCGTTTAAATAAAAAGAAAAAAAAAGAAAGGGCGCGTCAAGAGATATTTCCTGCGGAATGTATACGGCGAAGGCGAATACTCGCGGCTGGAATGCTGATCCGGACGAATTCTGGATCGCGGCCAAGCCGGTTATCTACGAGCGGCGAAAGCAAAGAGAAAGAAGCGACGGAAGAAGGGGTGGGCGGAGTGGAAAACGTAGGGAGTGCCAAAGTTCGGTATATATAGTCAAAAGGGAAAATGGCCGTTAGTATGGTCCGGATAGGGTTAAGTCACCCCCTGGAAGAGAGATAATATCGACCCTGAGACTTGTTCCTCCTTTCTGCCTCTCTATATCTCCCTCTCCGCCTTTTCGTTTACCTTCTTTTTCAACAGTTTCTTCCGCTCGCTCGCCCCAATCTTCCTCTCCACATCTCTCATTTTCTTGACCGTCTGCGCTTTTCTTTCGCTTTCTCTATACTGGCAGCTCTTATTTTCGGGGGAATTGTTTTTCAAAAACGACGCCGCTGCAGATCCCCCGGCGAAAAATAAAATGTAAAATACATCGCTTCGCTTGCTGTTTGCTCGGTTAGTATTTTTCCCTGTATGTACGGGTCAAGCTGTTACATAACTCGTTATTTTCATCAAGTGATGTGCCAAATTTTATTCTGAGTCCGAATCATAGTTACCGAATCGGTGTGAGCTAATTTATTTGAAAAATTTTTAATTCCGTCTAATTTAGATGACTCTCAATTTAGATTGAGATAGAGAAAATAAACCCCTTTGAGATTTTTCTCTCTTTTCTCGAGCAATCTTTTAATTTTCAAAGAAACGCCCCCACACTTTTCGTTAATCTGAACTTTCTCTCTCTCTCTCTCTCTCTCTCTCTCTCTCTCTCTCTCTCTCTCTCGTCAATATATAGAAGACTCAGCGGAGAGCCAGACGTTCTCCTCAACCTTATCCTCCGCTATCTCGTCCCGTCTTGATTCTTTCTCTTCTCTGGTCACCGCCGGGGGGTTGTTCTATAATTCCTGGACCGAGTCGGGGCCAACTTCGTTTAGTTCGCCACGGCTGCCACCACTCTAACCTCGAGATACAGGGAAACGAGAGAAAATCGAGCCGATAAACCGCGGGAAATTGGCCAACGCCATGGCTGGATTTTGACGAGGACAAACGCGCTCTGATGATAAAGTGAACTGAATTCATATAGCATTTTTTTCTCGCGATATGCTATTTATTGTGATGCCCGTATATTGGATAATATTATGACGTTCGATTCGCGCGCATTATTAAATATTATACATAATCATGTGATGCGATGTAATATTTTATTCCACAAAGATCAGTGATTCTATATGCAATAATTTTCACTTTGTAATTATTGACAGCGAATGCAATTATGATTTTACTTTAAAGATGATGCGGATTAATCGAATCATTTCACCAGTCAAAGTCATCGTAAAATATTGGACATTTTCATCGAATTAATTTGTACCTATCACGTTTCTTCGTTGTGCAGCATTACGTTCGTGACGCTAAATCAGTTAGAAAGATAAGAATTGTAAGACCGCGGCAAACGATGTGGCAAATAGCTCTAAGCCAGCTTGAGAGCTCGGCGTAAAAGCTCGAGCAGCTTACGTTAAATGGGTACAATTAAAAATCGCTGCACACAAAGGCAAAAAGATAGATAAAGTGCAGAGAGAGGTAGGGAGAGAGAAGGAGGGAAAAGGGAGTGCGAGGTCGAGCCATACGCGCAGCTATATGCCCGGGAGAAGCGCACGCATGAATTAAACATGATACCCTCTCTCCTAATTATATGTATCATCCGGGGCAATCCAGCGAAAATAGAGTTTTCATGCGCGGCACAGAGTATGCTCTAGAGCGCACATCTTTTACATTTTCATCCCGCATTCGTTGCTGCTCGGCTTCCCGCCTCTCATCTGCACCACCACCAACAGCTGATTCGCATTTCCCGCGGCACTGCGCATACACTGCGCTCTTTTCACGTCCTCCTAGCTTTGTACTCTATCTCTTTCATCGGCGATTTTTTCGGCTTATTTAAATTTTCGCCTCTTATCTCGACCCTTGCACTCTCTCTCTCTCTCCCTCTCTCTCTCTCTCTCTCTCTCTCTCTCTCTCTCTCTCTCTCTCTCTCTCTTACTCTCTCTATACCCTCTCGGCCCGCGCGCGGTCGCTTCCCCTCTCGTTTAGCCAAAAGTGCAAAAACCATTCTAAACCGCGCCAAAAGCAGCAGCAGTCGTACTGGCAGCCAAGTTCACTCGTCGTTAATGTATGAAAAGCTGCGTGTGTTCGCCGCGAGGCTCTTTTGCGCACACCGGGAAAAAAAATACAGCGAAACGAATGGGAGGATATGCGGGAGCTAGTGCATGGAGCGACTGCCAGAAGCGATGGTGAATATGCCTTTTTTCTGCGGCTGAGCCATGTTATTATGTACGTCGCATTAACTCGGTACAAAAACTCAGACCTCGCATTGCCGCCTGAGTCGCAATGCAAGGATCGGGGAAAATGTACACGCGTCGAAAATGACTTGATGGAAGAAGCTTTTAACCATAATATGGAGGACGCATAACCTCTGGACAGATACAAAACAACCAATCTAATGAAAAAAATGGTCTTGTACAAAGGCATGAGTAACACTTTTATACAATCTTATAATCGTTGCAAATCAAGACAATGGCATTTAAAAGCTGTGGAAAAGCTTGCGATTTGCATCGAGCGGTCTATTTGACGGTAAAAGCGAGAGAGAGAGAGAGAGAGAGAGAGAGAGAGAGAGAGAGAGAGATGCAGAAAGAAAGCGCTCCTCTCTACCTAATCGCTGATTTAATCACGAGCAGCGAACGTCTGCGCTGCGCGGGATTGAGTCTTTTGTGAATTCGAAATTTTGCGGGCTCGCCGCGCTCAGCTCCCGAAAGTTAATATAACGTGTGGTTGCTTTTACGTGCAAAATAACGCAAACTACGTGCCCGGAATGACGCCGGTACGTAGTTCTGCACGTACGTAAGCGCAGACACAGCCACGCACACATGCACGTCTCTCTGCTATATGTATGTATACCTTCTGTCTTTAGCGCACGTACTAAATTGAAGCCGAGTGCACCGTTCGCTCGCTCTCCGTCTCTCTCTCTCTCTCTCTCTCTCTCTCTCTCTCTCTCTCTCTCTCTCTCGCGATGTTAGGATACAGCAGGTGGGAGAATTTTAGAAACACGAGGCCTTTTCAATTTCAGTCCCTTTTGCACGCTCACGAGCGCGTCTGCGCGGCTGCAAAATAGATCAAGGATCCCAGAGAAGCACCTGAGAGCCAACGGATCGGTATTGAATAATTGGCTGGCAATGAACTTGATAAAAATTGTTATTTAAACTCTTCTTTTCTTATTCTACTGGAGAATCCTTTCAACAGTATGAGCTGCTTTTTATTTGATGCTTATCAGTTGCGATGCAAATTTTACACAAGCTTCACTCAAAAACGAAGTGATCATACTTTTCAGAATCGATCTCGAAAACAAAATTTAATTTTTAATATATAATACTTTTGTGTGGTCTGTTTTGTGCATCTGCAAAATCGGTTGTTGAAAGCTATAAAATCTTGAATAAAAAAGTTTAATCGACGTCCGTAGATGGAAACAATATTTTTACCGTTATAACTTTTATAGTTTATGGCTTCGAACGTCCCGATTTTTTATATTTCACGTTGTGTCAAATAAAAATAATAAAAGATGAAATACATTTTACTTTCGAGAGTGATTTTATAAAGACGAACATCCCTTACAGCGTCGCATTTTAAAGAGTCCCGCCCGATATCAGCAGATCTGTTCATTAGCTAACACTAGGAAGTCATTACTGCTCTTTCGACTTTGAAGCGTCGAATGAAAGAATATAGATGCTGTAGTACCAGTGGGGACTGTACACACCACTTTGCACCGAGCAGTATATACCTATATACGAACAGTGGCTCTAGTAGAAAATTTGTTTATGCAAATTTTAATTGCCGAGGAAGACGTAACTTCTAATTCCCCTGAAATTAATACAAATTGCATTTACCTCTTCACTTCCTGGGCTCTCCTCTTTCGCTCCCTCTCCTACCTCCCCCTGCTCTATATCCTACACGCACATGCACAGCTATACAGCGTACACGTATTCGCTCGACTGCTGTAGGACTTTAGGCGTTCTTAAGCCATACAATATTCCCGCGCTGACTCTCTCTCTCTCTCTCTCTCTCTCTCTCTCTCTATATATATATATATATATATATATATATATATATATATATAATACAATGCCTCCGAGTACTTAGAAAGTCGCGAAGAAAATTTCGTGACCCCAAGCTTATTGCGACTCCGACAATAATAGAGATCCACCTAACACAACGTTTGCCTGGTATTTGTTTCCATGGTATTCGCTTGAATATTTGAGTTTCGAAATAGCGTCAATCTCCGTTTGTAACTATAATAGATGGATCGTCGCGCCGCGCAGTTATATCGGCAATATTGGAAAATCAATCAAAGCCAAGGATTATTTTATCGCCTCACTTGAGCTACAAGCACAGAAATATCTACACGCCGAGCGAAAAAATACGTGTTTATGCATCGCCATGCAGTAGGAGAAAGAGCGCTGGGGGGGGGGGGGGGAATTAAATATTCCGTTCGAAGGATATTTGCGAAAACACGCTTGCATTACAGGCCGCGGCTGAAGTGCAGCAGAGCATACGACAATAATGCAATAGCAATCTTGCCGAGCTTTAATATGCGCAGCATGTGAGACTCCAGAGCATGCATGCATGCATGCATATAGACGCGCAAATGCATAGCACGAATTCACGCAGCATTCGATTCGAATGAGCATCCGATCGTGGCTTTTTCTCCTCCGCGTGCGCGCGCGCGAGCATATACACACACGTATATAATAATACGCGCATACATGCTGTAAGCTGCGTCTAGCTATAGTCGTCGTCTCGAGAATAAGACGGAGACAGCGATATGCAGATATAATATCGAGTAGGGCAAATAGGAAAGTATTGAAGCAATCAATATGGGATGGTACGACGCGCGGAATCCTATGAAAAGTATATATGTTTTATTCATGACGCGCACCTTGGTACCACGACGCTGGCAATGCAGCATCATCTCCCTCGCACTCTCTCCCGGTGCACACAATATCCTTTAGCGAGCGAATCCTGTATGTGCACGCGCCGGCACCGCGAAGCTCAGGCGCGCGCAAGCTTCAAAAGGCACGAAAGTGCGTTTTGTCACGCGAAAGCTTCTCGTTCGATGCATATGTGCGGGACGTATATATATATATAGCATCCCGGCGCGCTCGAGTTAAGTAAACAAGCCTCGATAGTTCCCGCGGGCAGCTCGCGCAAAAAACCGGCAGCGGCCGCACAAGGGCTGAATCATGTTTGCAAAAGCTTCGGAGGTTAACATTTTTGTTTTCACCGAGCTACCGAGAGAAATTTTTATACGCTTTTCGATTGGGGCGCGGGCTATACGATCGTGTTTGCGCGCGATATTCTCTCGCGGTTATTGTTTACGTTTTTCATAAATAGCGGTTACCATAGGTGTGTACACAAGTGCAATTTCGTTACTCCTGGAGTTGCGGGCTTTGTCGCCCCGGCAGCGCTCTCGGCAGTTTGTTTGATGATTGAAAAAGGAATCAGATTTTACATCGAGCTCTGCTGCAGCGTGATCTGATCGTAGTTTCGGGCTTGGGTCGACGAAACGCTAATGAATTTATCCCAGTATAAAAGCGAATATTATTTGACTAGCCTATTTAACGATTCGACTGAACCGCGCGCGAGATAACGCTGTTATGAGCCGATAGATCATTCGATATAGCAGTTATCGACTTTTCGCTCCGCTATTGGCACATTTAATACTCCTCTTCTGGGAGCATGTTATATCTGTATACTCCTGAGAGTTGATCGACTGTGTTATCTAAATTGTGCTCAATTAGCTCGCGCACTTAAACAATGGACAAGCAAACTGTTATTGACTATACTCCAGCAGCTCGTCGTGGCATACGAGATTCCGAGTTGTTACCAACTTTTATGCGTGTAACAGATTCGTTTATTTGTTTATCTATTTATTGAAGGATTTGACAAAGCTAAAGGCAAAGTTTCTTAATTCCGACTTGAATTATTTTTTCCCTAATCGTACGTGTAAACTGAAAATTCAATAATAGGAGGATATAGTATAATCAAACGTACACTCCAGCCGATCCATATTTTGCTTACGGGCTTTGCATAATATCGGGTCATTGAACACCGCAGCAGGAAAATCGAGCGCTTATTCAAGCACACTTATCATCCTTGAAATATCTTTATCCGCGCGAATCTCGAGCTTGTAAGAAAAAAAATCAATAAGCAATTTTCTGCATCCGTGGTGCAAGCCGCGATTATCTTCGGGCGCCTGGTGAAAAATGAACAAGGCAAGCTGAGGGTGAAAAAAAAGGCACGCTGCACCAGGGAAAATTGGCAATGGCTACGCGCGACATACAGAGAGAGAGAGACGATTGCAAAAATAAAATCAAGACGTTACGAGAAAGGAGCAAAGAGAATCAAATGTCGCGCGCGCTGTCGAGCCATTATTCATAAAATCTCTATCCCGACAAGGCGCGAGGGCTCGAGGTACAGGAAATAATGAAATATAATGCTCGGGACTCGCCTCAGCGTTTTCTTGACTCCTGGGATATTAATCATGGCTTTTCTCGACACGTGTGAACTGGCGCGATGGCGATAACATCGCCTGGCCGTTTAATTAATGTCGTCATGGCCCCAGAAGGAATGGCTTCCAATCGTGCGAAATTTATCGGTTACGACTTCACTGAGCCAGCTACGCCAGCCGTCTTTCCCTTTTCAAGAAAAAAATACCTTAATTTCGAGTTATGAGAGCTAAAACTTTAGCCTGCTGGTGCGCCGGAACTTTTTTGCCTAACTACATGTCAATAAACATGTCAATAAACTCCTTCGATTTCAATGTTTCCCGGATCATTTTTCATAATATCCTACTGCGCTCGCTCGAGCCGCTTTCGTCGATTCATCGTTTCCCTTTAAGGCTCTCTCTTTCTCTCTCTCCTACGATTGATCGCCTTATTTAGCGTTATGCAACGGTATTTGATTCCTACTCCACAATATTACGAAACGCACAGTTTTATTCAATATCCTCGAATGTAAACAAAAATTATCAGTGGATCGATTGTCAGGTGAAGAAGTTTATATATTCGTTACGCTGCATTTAATACGATTTTAGTTAGAAATTCTTTATGATTCAAGGAGTGTAAATCCAAAAGTCAATTTCAAAATCTATTTCAAACTCGGAAGTTTTAGGATAATTAAAATTCATCGTGAAAGACCGCGAAGTAGATGAGATTTTCGGCGTAGCTCATTAGTTAAATAAACGTATATCAATCGTTACGAAACTTGCAAACTCCAGCTCGTTTGTTGCTTGAAGGCGACTATTTAAAATTTTTCGTAATTAACAACACGACTATATCAATTAAGTCTAAAGATTTTTGTGAAGCAACGCTTATCAAATAAAAGAAAAACTTCAAAGGGCGAGCAGCAAAGTAACGAGAGTCACTTTGTACCTTGTCTTGTGTAAAAGCCAGAAAAACAAAAAGAAGACGGAAAGCCACAAAAGAACGGTCAAAACGTGCTTTTATACCATTGTTGTTCGTATAGACAACTTCCGTCTACGGACCTCACTCAGCTTCCTGCTCTTTGTTTGAGTGTATACTGTTGCTAGCTACACCAGTGACCAAAAATCACCGGCAGTCTGCATTGGTGAGAATAATAACATTAGTAGAAAAAAATATGAAGAGGCCAAGAATCTAACCAGTAGAGCTGAAACTCAAAGATTTAAGCCAAAAAGCCAAAAACTGTTTATGAAATTGAGACAGACAAACATTTTTCTTAGGACATAGTAATTAATGAGATTTTTTGTGACGCGCGCGCGCCGCCGCCGCTACGGTAATTACTTTTTTCAGAGATAAAATGAATTAAATTACGAGAATAATTCGCTCGACTTTTTCATCTGACGTACAAATCAATATTTCTATCGTCGTGAAACTCGGGAATTTTAATGACGAATCGTCTCAATTGCCGGAAATGTCACACCCTGCAACGCAGATTTAAATGCTTGACAGAGCCCGTTATTACTATCTACTCCTGTCTCACGAAAGACGTTTTAAAGAATACTTAAAAGATACTCGTGTCAAGTGTTTTTGGAACAACCAGAAACAAATTTAATTTACTACAGAGCAAATTGTAAGAGCTCCCGTGTTTTACGTCTACAACAGGATAGGATTACAGTGGATAGTGATGATAGCTATCATCAATTTTCATATCGTGTACAATTATGTCAAACTACAAAACAAGTCGCGCGTTATTCGAGAACCGTTTAATTAATTCATGAAAATTTCAACACAGTAATTTTTAATATAGTATCTTCTTCTTACATTGCTTAACTTTTTTATTCGCGAGTTAGTAGTTTTAAGAAAACAGGCCAATAATTCGAAGCTAACGAAAGATCACGTTTCGAAATGGAAGAGAACGCAAGTTGTTATTAAGAAAGTTTATTACACTTTGCGAATTTCTTTTTCCTCGGAACGCTGACTTCGATCCAACAGCTCATATAAAATGTTTAATCTGGGATTAAAACTTGCCACTAGTCTCGACCATCAATGAAATACACTGCAAAGGCCCAAAATCGAAGTAACGATTGGAATGAAACAAAGTCCCCAGTAACGGATTCGAAAGAATTAAAAAAAAGCTGGGGAAATAAAGCTGTGTTATTTCCACTTGCCAAGCTTCCTTTCAACAGCGAAACGATCCATTAGATGAAGAAGTAACCTTTCCAATAAAAGCAACTAATTGTACATCTACCGAGGACCAGGGTAGATGATAAAATATCCCTTTGTCGAGGCTAACATTTTTTCCCTTTCAATCTGCACTTGGTTTCGGCCCTCCATTTTCAGCACTGACCAAGCGCACATATCCCCAGTGCAAGTAAGTAAACTATCCACAGCAGCTTTTGAACCATCACTGGCATATTCTCTGAAATTCATCCTTTTTTTTCTCACCCTCCCCCTTCTCTTTCTCTCCATCATCGCAGTCCTTTGCACGTAAGCGCCGACATCGAAACCACGCGCCCATCGCTGCGACGGTTCAGTGCAGAAATGTCGATCGATCGCGTCTCTCTTTTTTGATTCAGCTCGCGAGACTCCGGATTACACGGCCACTCTCTTAATAAAAAAGCAGAACCAGTCTCTTACTCGTAAAAGCAAAAAAAGAGAGAAAACGAGGAGGCCCGTGTCCAAGTGCGGTCGAGTATTGTTTCTCTCGATGAGAGCCGCGAGGAAAAGCGCGAGTGAAAGGGACTCTTTTCCCGAACACGAGGCGTACGTGCAGAGAACGAAAGAGACAGTTGCTGAAAAAAAAGCCGGTAAAAAAGAAGTGAAAGACTGCGTACGCAGTGACCAGTTTTAAGGTTTCGACCTATATATGGGTGAAGAGCGACTATGCGCAAACTCATCACTGCTTTTTGCTCTGACACGTATCCGCCGCGTGTAACACGTCGTTGCTGTATGTGCAGTGTGCCATTAGTCGCTCGGCTAATTACGAGATAGCTATGGCGACTAAAAGTGAGCGACATTAGGACGACCACTCAAACCGCGTAATTATTTCCACAAAAATATCTGCGAGCGTCAGTCTAATTTCGTTCGAATTTCAAATTGTGCATTCCAGACTTTTCCTTTAGGCCTATTTCTTGTTAGTAGTTATCAACATTTATATTTGCCTGCCCATATTTGCTCATTAGGGTATATTGACAAATTAATAAGTATAGACAATAAATATTTATGTTATGAGCGTATCAAAGCTAACGGCTCAAAATATCTTTATTGAGTTACTCTCTGTAATTATACATTGCTTCTTGCTTGTAACTGATGTCTGCGCTTTCGTCGTGCTAAATTAATTTTCGGCTTCGTATGATCATTGTTTGGATCATTAAATAGGCAGTATGTTATGTGTGTACGAATGCTCGTTACAGTACTCGCGTTTTTTTTTATTCAGAGTAAACTCACATCTCGATGTATAAATATCAATTAACCGTTTAAAATCGTCCAAATAATGCTCACCGCATGACCATTTCGAAAGCCAAACATAAACCTTATGTACAAATGCAGGACAGAATAATCGAATCCTCGAATAACAGTATATTACGATATTTTATAAAGCAACGCGTACGTAAACCGAGATTTAGCGAGTGCATTTCTGCCGATTGCTTTAAGCCGATACTAACTGAGGGAGCATAGAACTTGATATAGATGTTGAAATGCGCCTGATTTAGGTCGATTCCTGTAATGCTCCAAGCATTTAAATAATGATGACTTCATATTAGTATCAAAAGATTATAACTGCTCGGCTTCTCCGGGACAAAAGCTTATCTTTCACATCTCTATGGCTAAATTAATATTGCAGCTTATATCATATCCTAAAAAATAAGGAGACAGTTGTCACAATGAAATGTTAAGAAATGAATTACCCTGGTAGAAGAATTAACTTAGGCGTTGGCTTGCTTAGTAAGAATAAGCTTATTTCTTTCGTTAAAAATAACCCAATTTTTAACCAATTTTAAGCTTATAATGAGTTAATATGCGCGTCGAATGCGATCATAACCTATATAAAGTGCAGCGAAAGAGACAATAAATAAGAACTCCATAAGTTTTATGTGAATAAGGTGCCCAGGGTGGACAGTATCACGTCGTCTCCTGGAGTTTTGAGACATATTGAAACATAATCAGCCAAAACTTGTTACTCGGGAGTTTTTGCGATCGCAGAACACGAATATCGTGACATCAACGAGGGGACTCTAAGAGACGACGTTGATATTGCCTACCCTGGGCACTAGGTACCTCGGGGAGCGTTGCCGTCGCTATATTCGTGTTCACCAACCTCGAAAACCTCCGAGTAACGAGTTTCGACTAATTATATTTCAAATTCTAACAAAACTCCAGGAGACGACATTGATACCGTCTACCCTGGGCACCAGGTACTTCTAAGAGTATTGCCGTCGCGATATTCGTGTTCAGCGACCCCAAAAAACCCCTAGTAACAAAACTGTACTTTCTCTCATCAATATTTACCGCGTTGTTTTTGCTTTGCTGCATTATTATTTATATTTGAGGTTACGTATCTCTTCTTTAAAAACAATATGGGCAAAAATAACCGTATTCTTGGCTTACATAAACTAATTCGACACTTATCCTTGGGTTAAAATTGGTTGCGATTTCCACCAGGGTATTTATTCGTGATTTAGCTACTTATTGGATTTTATATGATTATTCAATAATAATAGCTGCCGAAAACCCCTGATTTAATTTTAACTTCGATATTCCAAAGCAAGCCACGAACAGCAGTCTAAGACGAAAAACTTCTGGCGAAACCGCACGTGTAAAAGATTTGCAAGCAAGGTATACTCTTATGTTTTCTGGAGCCTTTAAACACGCTCACGCATGTTTCTCATTAAGCTGTTTCCTCGCGTTTACAACCACTAAATACAAGGCCTTTTGATGACATCAGGTGCTCAAAGTGCGCGAGTCAAAAGGACGACTCGACCTGTATGGCTTCTGTCTTGCAAAACGCACGCGCGAGTAAGTATACAGCGACTTTGGACTCATCTGTGTTCGTTCTCTCTCTCTCTCTCTCTCTCTCTCTCTCTCTCTCTCTCTCTCTCTCTCTCTCT
>QLSS01000044.1:1203169-1217168 GCA_024372645.1 Trichomalopsis sarcophagae | reverse complement strand
TCTCTCTCTCTCTCTCTCTCTCTCTCTCTCTCTCTCTCTCTCTCTCTTCTTTTGGCAAGCCGCGTACTTACATAGACGTACACCAGTGCGGAGAGGGAGGGTAAACGCATAGCCTCGCATCTCAAGAGTAAAAGGACAGAGGGAAATCCGAACTTCCCAGACTGTAACTAATAGCCTCCCTTCCCTCTCGGGCCTGCTCCCTCTCTCCCTTTCTCTCTTTCTCTTGCGCGAGCTACTCTCTTTTTCACGAGCGCACTTACGCGCCGTCTCGTTGTCACTTTTCCTCCCTTTGTACCGGCTCTCTCTTTCCCTTTCGCTCTGTCTTTTACCACCCTGTAGCTCGTACTCTGCCTGGTGGCTCTTCACGATGATACTCACTCATGACTTACTTTAATGTAGCGGATGTGTACGCTCGCGTTACTCGTGGATACCCGAGACAGAAAGAGAGGCCGCGAGTGTATGCTTAAAATTATCTGTCTCTTTCTCCCCTGCTGATGCAGACACCCTCGCGCTCATGCCTCTCGTCTTGTTCTCTTGGCGCAGAGCTCCCCCGCGGCGGCGGCCCGGAAACCGGCTAACTTAATAGCCGGCTCTTCAATTTGTCCCCTTTGCCCGATTCTTCATTCTAATTAGACGAAATTAGCGAAATCACGACCATTCAACCGAGCGCTCAAATGTATATGCGGAAGAGCAGGCGGACCTGCTGTATATATACTTATTAGTCGCGATGCGACACGGCTTAACACGGAAATTCAAGCCGTAGAAGCTCTCAATTTAACAAGTAATTCTGCTTATTTATTTCATCGATATGCTCAACGCAAATATGAATATAACTTTACTAAATTTGCCAAATGTATTTACTCGCACCAAACGTATTTAAATCGCGTGGTAAAGCGGTGTAAATATTGTTGCAATGCAATAGACATAAAATTAGCCGTGCAACAGCCAGGATGAGGTCTGTTTCAAGCGTTTCAGAATGTTTCGACGCTGTTACCTTGTTTAGCATACACATTGTACCGTCTATATAAGTGAAGTGAATATGCATGTTCATGTTGTACTTTTGTGAGTACGTGCTTCTTCCTATGTAAGTACAAGTTTTGCAGCAAGTACTGGGCAAAGGTTAAACACTATATTAGGATAAGTATTATTATCAGTCAATAAAGAGTCTCAAGTGATTCGAATGGTTTATTTTTCTTAACAAAATACTACATGATGCGATCAATATTATACAGTAATATTATAAAAGTTCCCAGAATAGTTTTGGATTTAAAACAACGTATAACGTTACTTTAACGATTTGAAAAGGTAAATATGTGAAAAAATTGATTTTAAAAGATAATACTTATAAGTTTCACGTTCTAAAACTGACGCACACAGCCAATACCTCGTTGAACTTTGGCTTCTTAGGGGGCGGTCGGAGGTGTTAGTTCCGAGGGCGCTACAGTCAGGTGAAAAATTCATGGTTAATTTCATTATTACTAAAAATGTTTGGACTTTTTGGCTAAAAACGCTCTTTACCGCTCTAGCTATAACTTTTAGATGAACATTAAAAGTATATTTTTTGTACTAGATTGGAATTACAAACACAACGTACCACGCAACATGCAAACATCAACAGTTGAAAAATTTGAAATACATATATATATATATATATTTATCTCTGTGTGTGTGTGTGTGTGTGTGTGTGTTAACGATTGTCCCGAAATTCTTCGATATCAGTTTCAGCTTCGTATCATATATACACAAAGCTCCAAATGAAACAGAATTTGTTAATTGAAGATGGCGAAAGAAAATTATCAACTAATAATCAAAGTAAATGCTTAGATTCTGTTGTGATCTAAAAGCCTTTTCAAACTATTATTTTTGATATTTATTCGCTACCTATTTTGTCGTCATTTGTACCTTAGCAGTGGCATAAAAAACTCTTTATTTTATCTGCTAATCGAAAATATCGTCAAGGAATATTAATCGAAGTGACTTGAAATAGGTGTACGTGTTTTGTTTTTATAATTATCACTACTTATTGTCGGCCAAAAGTTCATCATATACTCTCAATCATCGCAAAAATATTTCTCCGTTTGTTTACTATAGCTGCGATATACGCAATGAGCATCAAAGAAGATCCGTGACCTTACCGACAGCGCGTAAACACTGATGCATAGTATATCTACCGCCGTGATACGCCTACGTCGATATGGGGGATTACCATCCGGCGGTATATCGTTACTGTACCATGTGTGTGTAAGTGTAAGCGTTTACCATGTTAAATTTACCAGACTCTGACTCTGATGTACGTATATCGTGTAATTTTTTTCCATACCTCATTATGCTATTGCTCTCGAATACTTGAACAAAAATGCATACTATAATGATGTAGAAAAAAACATCGCGCATCATCCGTCAAGGAGAACGTGTCTTTTTTTAACCCACGACAAAGCAATTATTACGAGTTAATCGCACAAACCCAATTAAAGGTCTGTTTATTTATGGTGATTGTTCGGTGCTCCAATGCACGCGTTGCAGCCTATTCATCTTATCGCAAAACGCCGCAGATCGCGAGTTACATAAAGCCGAAGGACGGCGCCAGGCTAAGAATAGACGACGGGCACATTTCTCGCGCTACGACAACCACGACACAGACGACTCGCATAGCTATGCTCGCGGCGCTCTCTTTCACCGCACGAATTTCCGCTAGGCTTTGAACGCAAAAACGCACGCAGCCGCCACACAGCGTTTCAGCGCCGCGAGAAACGACGTGTCGAGAGTAAATCCTGCAAACTCGTACATACTCTGCGCCGAATTCGCAACGCCTTGAAATTGCGCCGAGCTTCATCTTCTCTATCTACGCGAAATCCCGAGCTGCAGACACGGCCCGGTTGTTCTGGCGCTCCCGTCTGGTGTTTCCCCTCGAGAAATTTATCGCACAGAACGGCAGCCGTATTTCGCACGTGCGCCCGATTTCTATTCTCAAAAGAAAAGTCATCCGAGGATGTTTTCAAGGCTGCTGCGGGGAGGGGCGAGACACCGCGGCGAACAATGGTCGCGCGGCGTAATATATTGCTCGTAACTTCGGGAAGCTTTTTTCTGCGCGAATGATGATGCTCTAGGACGCAGGAGACGAAGTGGGAGTCTTGATAATTAAAATAACAATAATTCAGATGGATAAAAGCGATTCCTCGCAACAAGTAGAGAAAAGAAATCAGCCGTCCGTACAATTGTCGCAGCTTGCGCAAAGGTGTCCGCGTCAGCATTCCGTGCACCCACGCTCTCGAGACACACACATCTCCGAGTCCGTAAGTATAAGTCAGCCGCATGCGCGCGCGCGCGCGCTGCAGCCGAGAGGAATTCCCGGATCGAAATGCCGTAAGGGGAATCAATGCTGCATATGCAAGAAAAAGGCGCAAGGGACGAGAGAGCGAGCGCTCACACACGCAGACGTGTACGAATACTCACGCACACGTGCGGCGAAGCTGCGCTGTTGCTGCAGAGCACCAAGTATAGTGGTATAGAACGAGCGAGCAAGCGAGAGAGAGAGAGAGAGAGAGATTGGGGTAGGGCAGTGGAAATTTCCACTGTGCCCCCAGCGCGAGACGGTCAATACTCTCTCGCAGCCGTGTGCCGTAACGCGCGTGTACCAGCACACGCCGCTGCCGAGAGACGGCGAAGACTCCGCGCGATGTCGCCTTGGTGACGAGCCTGATGCATTTATTATCCTGTCGTAAGGCGAGGATCATTCGTCGATATATGGTCGCGTGCTTCGCTCTTTTCATTATGGGATCGATCGGAGGATATACGGGTGCATTAGAGCCTCGTCGCGTTTGAGGTAGACCGGTTCACGCGTTTGGGAGGGACGATTTCACTCTCTCGCGAGGGAATTGGCGAGAACGAGTTGTGGGTCAATCGAGAGGCATTTTTAGCTTCTTTTAGAGTGGCCGAATCGCCGCGATGTTTTAATACTGATGATGCGCGAGCTAGTAGTGTGATTCACTCGTGGGACACGCGGCATGCGTTGGACTCTGCCTTATCGACGCCAGTAACTTGATACCGCTGCATTCTTTTACAGCGCATTCGTTCGCATATTTATTTGTTGCAGGAAGAGTTTTCAGAAATAGAAATATTTTCGCTTTCTTGATAGAACTCTCAATGTTGTTTACGCTTCGACGATGTGCAAAAGCTTATTCATTTTATTGTTTTTTTTTATCATTTCAACTATTAATTTACTTACGACAATCATCGATACGATGAAATCTAAAATCTGGATGATTTTTTTTGCACTATTGCTCATTCGTTTAAAAAGTCGATGCGACGCCTATGACTTTCTTCCAATAAAAAGTTACATCTTTTCATTGCAGAAATCCCATTGGTACGAAGCAAAGTGCGCGCACGCATAGCAACCGACACGTAGTCGTGTACTAGTACAGTGGCGAATGATAAAACGCAACTATTTTAACGGCTCTCGTAAAAATCTTCGAGAGAGAAAATGCAGTGGAAGCGAGATGGCATTGCGTGTATGGCGCGAGTTGGAGCTCGGAGCATTCAGCGGCAGCACCATCTCGAAGAGCCAGTACGAAGCAAAAATAATTCGCGCATCGTACGATCGTAAGATTCGTAAGGCACAGCACACGACGAGGCCGGCGGGGATCGATAAAACCAGCACACTGCACGACGGTGGTATGCAAACAGTTTGCGGAAAAAATCCTTTTCTCTTCACCGAAATTTCGCTGAAGAGAGATCAGCAGGATATTGCTATGGTTTATTTATACCATAGCATTAGTTGGAGTATCATATTAATGCGAGCAAAGAAAAAGAAGAATTGTTCTTTTTTTGTCTACGAGAGATTTATTTGGAACAAACTAGCTCAGTTCTTCGCAAGAGAATCAGTAGTGTAGATTATAAATTTACGATGCAATAGTCGTGCATTTTTCAAAAGTCGACGAGCAATTACTTGTTTTTCATATAAATTTGATGAAAATCGTAACGCTGGAAATTCAACTTATATTCATAAACAGTTTTCGAAGGTAAAAATGTGAAGAACTTGATTTGACAAGATACTACTTGTACGTTTCACGTTCCAAAACTGACGCACTTCGCCAATGCCTCGTTGAACTCTGGCTCTTTAACTGATCACCAAAGTTAAGCAGCGTTGGAGCGCATGTCGTACTTGGATCGGTGACCGGTGGAAGACGTTGTTTGGCGTGTGGGCATTTTGCTATTTTATTCTTTTATTTATTTTTTTTTTTAATTTCAATATTTCTTGATTGTTTTGTTTCAAATCTACAGCGAACACGTAGATATTTTTGATGAAACAATTAAAAAATTATTGTTTAAAGTTTACAGTCCCATTTTCAGCATCGCAAAAATAGGCAGAATCGGCTGGAATCTGCTCCAAAAGTTTCAAAATATTAAAACTGTCGCTTTCTTGTTTATTATAAAGCATCGTACCGAGATCGCAAGAACGAACATGCTTCTTTGTATGTACATAAATACAAGTTGTGTAGCAAGTTCTGGTCAAAGGTTAACCAACCGCGCCGAGCTGGCGCCAACAACACACTAACAAAGTAATCGACGACTGTACGCTCGATGTTTCTCTTTTTTTCAAATTTCTCTCTCGTTATCTCTACATGCAGACCTCGACGGACATGTTTGCTCGTATGTGTATACAGTATACACGCGATCGCATGATCATCAGTTGTCGGCCCGGACAGCGGAATATTGTATTACTTAAGCAACTATGTGTTCTGTGTACCAGTAACTTCTTCACGCTCGTGTGAGAGTGCTTGCGAGATCGTATACTCCAAATGACATGTCTACCCAATAAGATAAATTGAAGCTCGACGCTCGTGTTTTATAAGCTAATGTTTGAAGAAAAGGAGAGTAATCTCGGTGTTTAAGACGCATAGGGTGGTATTTTAAAGATCGGCAATACACACTCTTTCCTCTAATTAAGTTCTCCAGTATTAATGAAAACCAAACAAATGTTTACATTGATCTTCGATCAATTGGATTTCTTAGTATCTTATAAAAATTGAATGCATCTTGCCCATTTCTCTATGGTGCTTTTATTTTAGCACGTGGTAAAACGATGAAATTTATCTTCATCTTCAAATGCACATTCATAAAAGAAATTCATTCAATCTCAATACGGCTGCGTTAATAAGCTTTTCAGAAAGCAGTTTCCGATAAGCTCGATTCATTATCAGTCCAGCCCCATATCGCACGTGTCTGATTCCAGTAAGACAGAGACAGCAACAGCAATGACCAGTAAGTGAAGCCAAGATTAGCGTTGGAGTTTCCGCGTGTAAGAAACGGCATGCATCGTGCTCGACCAGGTAAACATCGGGACGATCCTTTGCAAGCATGATTCGGACGATCCATCAATTAATTGCTTTACCGCAGAAGAAAGACCGGATCGTTTACATTAGGACCAATGTTTTTCGTGCATTATACAACCAACTCGAACAAAGTATGGTGACAGTAGGATTTTTATTATTAAATGGCCCTTGAAATGCCGGTCGGAGCATGTGTCGCATTTATTTATAACTTTAGCGCTCGGTCTTCAACTTGACAAAGCTCCCGTCACGCGACTTTCCTAGTACACATGTGAATAATAAATTCGAATAATCACTAATATCCTTCAGCAACGCAGTGAAGAAATATGATCTCTCGTTTCGAATAAAAATTCAGTCACTCTTTGCAATGAGTGACTCAATTTTGCCTCTAATTCGAGTACATTTTTACTCTTTCGGATTTAGGGAGACGGCTTTTTGGTAATCGTTTATAGTTGTTTTATCGTATATTATTTAAAAATTGAAACTTTCATTGCATTTGCTTTGATTGAACACAATTTATAAATAAAAACACGTAACGATAGCCATTATTATCTCACCTCATACACCGTATGTCTAATACATACTTGGAAAGTTATCGAGCTTGAAAAGTTAAATACCGCAGCTCACTTGCTTCATCACTAATAAAATTACTATTTTTAGGCAAGATATCGAAAACAATGATAAGAACAAGAGCCTATCTCTAGAGTCCAAACAGTATTAACGAGTTTTCATATTTTCAGTTGGTAAGGCAGATCATTCCTTGTACCGGACAGCAGAGCTGCAGCACGACCGACTAGCGGCTGCAGCGCGCTTACGTTCTCGGTTGCGAGATGTCAATGAGCGGCGTTTCGTCTGAACGCACTTTACTTTGTTTACTGACTGTCAAAAATATAAAATGTGCCTAGGAAGCCACTGCAGGCTATATTACGTTATCTCGGAGACAAGCGCGCGAGTTCACGTTTTTATTAATTTGTTTTCGCGCTTTTCAATCAGTGCTACAGCTATAAAATTCGTATCTTGATAATTATGAAATGTTATGTAAAACGAAAATACGACAGAGATAAGGAAAACGATGACACGTGCAACAAATCAAAATACATTTGTTTTTCGAAGTATCGTCAGATTGTTCTGCTTTTTCAGAAGGTTTAGCATTTCAACCTATTTTGGAACATTTCTCAAATCCATGAAATTATTCAAACAAAGGGACAAACGTTTTAGAGGAATTGAATGACATTAAAATTGTGTTAATAGTTGATTTAGTTTAGTACTTTTAATGAAATTGCCAAATTCTAAATAACATAAGAATGTTGTGTAGCGTAAATTATTACAACTTGATTCTGCGATTAGCAAGTTTAGGTTACTTCACAGCCAAAGTATGTCACCTGGCAGGACTTCTGATCGATTATTTCTTACTGCGTCATACCATTGCTGCTTATTGCAACTGCAATGGTCTTATAATGCAGTTCGGTGGCTGCACTATTTCTTTTTAATCGATGAAACTTGTGCCATTTATTAATATACAATAAATATTTTTCGCGAAATTTAAAAAAAACTTCTGCTTACGATCCAAACATGATAAACACAAATCCCGCGAGCTCCAAGCCCCGGCACTTCGCTGCTGCCTGGAACGTCGTCCCATTGCGAAAATGAAATTATCGCATTAGCTCATAATTCATGAAGCACAAGCTGCACACACGTCGGCGCTTATACCCTCATATCCAAGAGCTCTGACAGTCGGCGAAGCCCTAGACGCAATTACGCGCCCGCAAACCGTCACATCTCTCGCAATTGAAAATTAGTGCAGCAGCATATAGCTATACCGCAACTTGCGCGAATCCTGGGACAAATGGCTTTGGGCAGGGAGGCGATGTGCGGAAAGAAGGCCACGGCGCAGTAGGCCAGCCGGAGCGAGAATGTGTACGACAGCGTGCAGCAGTACTGGTAGCGAACCGACCCGCCGAGGGTGGGATATCGATTTCAAAGGCTGGTACTGCTGCACCTACGCCCGATTTTGCACTCGCCACCTACACTGTTTCTCGCTGATGCGCAGTAGTACATGGCTGTCCACGCATTTTGATCCGGGTGCATTCGCAACGCCACGCGACAACTTCTCAATTGCTACTGCACGTATACTAATGATGGGCTGAGGGTGCAAAGTAGAGCTGAAATGCTTCTTGGTTATAGTTTCGTCACGTTTTCGAGATTAATTTGCAGATTTAATGGAACGCTTGAGATATAAATAGCTCAAACGATGTTGCTTAAAGTATAATTTGTTTCGTTTCATATCCATGGCTGGAATTATGAAATTTTAAATTACATTTAAAATCGGAGTGAAGTTTAATTTTACCAGAGGAAGTTAAATAATTGATTCGCCTTTGCATGCAATATTCTATGGATTCAAATAAGCGTATTTTTAATCAAGACAGCCCAGAGATTTCAAATAAACGCCTACACGACCTCTGCGAAAGTGTGGAAGTATGAGAGGAGTTGTTATTACCATTTCCGACAGTAGCTCTAACAGTTTTTATCGATTTGACGTAGATATACTTTGTTACATTTATTTTACTGACCATGTATACCCGTGTAGTGATTGATTTATCCCATTTAACTCGATTGGTTTTATATCTTTAACACATGGATGTGTCTACCAACAGTTTTCTGAAATTTTCATCCTTTTCGTCAAATCGTAACAAAAACTCGCAACAACACTCGTATTAAAAAATATATTTATTTCAAAGCAATCTCTCAATTTTATTGTTACAGGAAATAATGTACTAAAATTAAATTCAAGAAAATGTGTTAATTTAATTTTGAATTTAACTGATAGTTAATGTGAAATTCAGCAAACGCTTATTTCAAAAAAGTTAACTATACCAAAACATTGAATATACTTTGTATACAATCAAAGAGCCGCTGCGCAACCGCGCAATATTTGCAAAATGATTTAACCCTGAACCCAATGTGAGTACACATGCGAAGCTGCTGTAGGGCTTTATATGAAATGAACTGTTAGTAGTACGAATATTTTCTAGCTTTTTCTTTTCTCATATTTTAATTTACTGCAATTTTTATAAATTAAATGTATATTTCAAATCCTTTTACGTCTGTATATAAATAAGTCTTTAAGTAGAGCTCGAGTACACGCGTAGCTACGAACACCTGCTCTGGAAGCACAATCAAGAATGCGTGACGTACACCGGAATCCTTACGGTAAAACTAAGAAGCATATCGAGAAGTGCTTCTGTGCGATAATTCGCGTGTATAGACGTAGGGACTTTATTTTAACGCCAGATAGTCTTTATGCATCCGAGCGCAGATCCGTTTTGTACACGCTCTGAACTAAATTCCTAACAGTTCAGTGTGAAAAATAAGTCTTGCTAAACACAAGTTTACGAAACCATTTGTAACCAAATGAAATCAATCACGAAATATACTTTTTCTTAATTGCCTTTTTAATTAAATTATTAAAACAATCAAAATTATTATTATACATATGGTAAATAAAATGATAGAAAATTGGTGCATCGGCTGGAATCTGCTCTAAAAGTTTCAGAACATTCGAGCTGCCGCTTTCTTTTTAATTTTAAAGCAACGTACCGAGATCTCGCAAGAACAAACATATATTTATTGAAATAAAAATAGAGAGTTTAAGATTATATTTGCAAGAAATTAACGCGCAATAATTTTACCTCTGCCTTTTTATTTCGTTAAGGCAGTTCAGGCGTCACTTCAGATGTAGTACTTACCTTTGATGTGAGTAGAGTGCATACACTATTTGAAGAAGTTCCGGGAATTCTCGAATCGTATATCATTTTAAATCAGAAAGTCAGCAGAGAAGATGATAACATTTTACAACCTGTGTACGTTGTGTATACTTTATAAGCGAAAAACAATTATGATGTACGATAGACAATATACGATACTATTTTTTAAGTCCAAAGTAACCGCAATAGCAAGACTAGCTTTTTTAATATTTTCTGCTGATGGACAACAGAAAATACAAGGGTTTAAAGAATTAACTCTACAAGAGCTAGGAGAAAACACCTTTTCGTTCAATTTATATTTGGCTTATACGTGCGGTATGTCGCACATTCTAAAACCAGACATTCAGCTAGAGGGTGAATAATTTACAATCGATTTTTCAGATATACTACGTCTTCCTTTCGTTCACATTCGCTTGCGACCGTCGCTTTATTTTAACTCTTGGCTTTATCAGATCACGTTTATATTTATCTTAATGCCTTAAATATCTCCGTAAGCTTCTTAGATGTAGAAATATTTAAAGAAAATTCATATATTACAAAAAATATACACACTCATTACGCTTTCGAAGGCAATGCAGGTTCATCTTGATTGAAAAGTATGTTACGGCCACTGTGTGCATAGATTTCAAGGAGGAAGCCCGTTGAGCGTACGCATACATTCGCATGATGTCAGCTCTATAGAGAATTAGAGATTATTTTTCTGTGTTCTCTTCTCGCTTTGAGCTTGCTAGCTAATCATGGGCTAATTCCCTTAGTCGATGCACCAGTGAATTACGAGTGATATGCCGGGCATATTGATGATAACGTTAATGAACCTGATACCCTTATTGCGGTCGTTGTATGGCTACGCATTCCCGGATCAATATAAGGGATTTAGGTACGGAGAAATTAATTGCCAGTATAATTATAATAATTGAACTGTGCTGTGCCCTATCCGAGAGTTTATTGAACGCAGATCCAATTAACTATTCAACTTACTCTTAATAACCAACATGAGCGCAGATTCAATTTATAATTTTATGTTCATTTTAATGTACTTCTTATTGTCAAAGTGGCTAGATTAAAAATCTCTTTTGCATTAAAAAAAAAGCATGCATCAATCTGCATTTCTTGGAAGACGCGAATGCTTGTCAAAAATAACAAGCTCTGTTCAATTCGTACTGAAATATTGTGACTTATCTCTTTAAATAACATAACTATGTCATTAAAAATCAGTAGTTCCCGGTAACATACAATCGACGTCAATCACTTTTCACTCACAAATTGAACGATAATGCTTCTGCACTAATTACCATCCATCAAAGGCCGTCAATGTTATCGTCCTCATAAGATCGACAAAAAAATTCAGCCATATAAGCCGAGCACGCCATCGATCCTCTCTTCTATTATGTCCACAAAAAGGCTAGCCAGGGCCAAGGTCGCAAGTTTGGCTATAATACTCCCTCCTCCCCGCTGCGAGAACGGTAGGAATATATTCACCAGACTTCGTTGTAAGTCAGAGTTTTCTCATTGTTTGGTAACAGCATAAGTCATAGTTGGAGAACACAATAGCCATTCCAACATAATGTCAAAAATACAAAAGCTCGCACTGTAGCTCGCTTTATCCATAGAATGCGCTTAGTTATGTCACGCGAATGACCTGTAGCAATAAAAAATAAATAATATCGCGATATAGGCTTCTACTCCACTCTGCCATTCCCTCAAAGGCTCGCGGGCACGCGAGGCACGTGCACAGGCACCGGCGCCGCAAATCGGAAAAATGCTTCTCATCCTGAGCTACGACTTATCTTCGACTCCTGCGCATACCTCGTAACTCACAAAAGAAAATAAGTGTATTCGGCCTGATAATAATGTTCGGCTCGATATTAGTGCAGCACATCGACGCGGACACGCACGGGAGAAGATGCCACGCGTCACTCTAGCATTATATCTAGATTGCGTCACTTACATCACACGCACACCGCGTAACGTCACACGCCGGCGCTCTCTCGAGCTTTTCGATGTAGTGGAAAAAGTCACGTGTGGCGGCAAGGTCAAAACCGACGACCTACAGTCCATGGCGACATCTGCAAAATTACAGAGTCTCGCGGAAGCCCTGCAACTCGTGCGCGACTAGTGCAGCTTATATATGTATTCTGCTTTTTTCGACGTCAGTGTACACTTATATCGTCGTGGCGCCTGTGGTCTCGTCTGCGGATTTATTTTTCCTCGGCGGGTGACGACGCCGGCCGGCTTCGTCTTATCCCTCACCACCGCGACCTTCCCGCGATCGTCTATCATTGAGGCCATCAGACGTGTTTTTGCCAACTGTTATTAAACGTAGTCTAGTAAAATATCGAGAGGGCGACTCGATAATTATTCCGATACGCCGTAATCGGCATATTAAGCACGAGGAGTCTGGTTTTTTGTAGCGAACTTTGGCCGCGATAGCTTAAATTGCTGATAATTGGGTAGAGATCAAAATTCAACAGCAGTTTTTCCTTATTACACTCGATGCTTCACGACGACATTGGCTACTCGTATATCGGAAAGAAGATACGAGCGAATGCGAGGATATAATGCATACATCTAATATAACGACATAAATAAAGTAGTTTAGTACGCAAGTTAAACTATCGAATAGCGTTACTTTTGCACGAAGCGACGACGACGACTCATGTCTTCTCTGCTAAAATACAAGCGGCCGCTATTACGAAGATCCTTTGTTGTTTTCGTGTTGACGAACACGTGCGTCGCGAGCGTGTATTTTTAAAGTAATATACGGCGCTAAAATGCCAGTACGCTGTTCAAATTAGAGTGAATTTCTAGTTTCTTCCGCAATGCGCGAGCAGCAAGTTCAAGTGTGCGCTCCGCATGAAGAAAATAACATTTTTTCCGTATTAATAATACGCGACCTTCGATAGGTCGGTTTAAAATAAGTGTTTTTCGCGAACCGTGCCAGAAGCGCTTATTCATATTTATGCGCCGGCAGCGTAATTTTTGCATAAATCGCGCATCCGGTGTCCGCGCTATCTCGCTTATTATTTGCAACTTGTGCATCGCGATAACGCATCGCGTTATTACATTATACAGTACGCGTTATCCGCGCGGTTATACGTGCGTATAGGATCTTTCGCGTTCGTCCTTTGGCACACGAAAAAAATGCGATCGTTATCGGCGAAAGAAATGTTTTTCGCGCTCCGGCTCTAGCAGCGCGCGTTTGTCATGCTGATTGCTATTTATTTATAGATATGCAAACGAGAGAGGAGAAAAAGCTTTATGAATCACGCCTCTGTCGACGTGCGCGGCTGAAAAATCCGTCGCTCGGTGTATAGTAAGCAAAAACAATCCTGAGCCACCGTCTTGCAGTACCGGTCTTGTTCTACTCAGGTACACGAATGTACTTTTTATACTTTTCTATACACGTGACATTGAACGCAGTGCGTGAGGGTGATTCAGCTATAGCCAACAAAACATCCTCAGTTTTTATTCTCGTAGTATTATTATTATTATTATTCATTGCAAAATTGCGTTGTTTTACGATTTCCTGAAAAAGCACGTGCATCATCGCAGCTCAGCAATTTGCGCTATTTACTAATCCTCTCTCGCATCCATATTCTCACTCGTCAGGCTCGTAAAATCTCGACTCCTCTTATAATATACCTTTCACTCCCACACCTATATAATATAAGAACGATAGCATTCGTAGTCTTGGAGACCTGCCTGATTGGCAAATTAATTTGCGCCGTCGCAGTCGTGCCTATTTTGACTGCTCGTCGCCGATGGCATAATTGCAGATGCCGAACGCGGGGAACTACGCGGCGCCTGTCGGCTCTTCACGCTGCGTATTACAGTGTTATACTATCTCTCTTTCTCTCTTTCTCTCTCTCTCTCTCTCTCTCTCTCTCTCTCTCTCTCTCTCTCTCT
>QLSS01000044.1:1121440-1194420 GCA_024372645.1 Trichomalopsis sarcophagae | reverse complement strand
TCTCTCTCTCTCTCTCTCTCTCTCTCTCTCTCTCTCTC
Source organism: Trichomalopsis sarcophagae (assembly GCA_024372645.1). Classification (NCBI taxonomy): domain Eukaryota; kingdom Metazoa; phylum Arthropoda; class Insecta; order Hymenoptera; family Pteromalidae; genus Trichomalopsis; species Trichomalopsis sarcophagae. The sequence goes on along the minus strand of QLSS01000044.1, from coordinate 1,194,382 downwards.
TCTCTCTCTCTCTCTCTCTCTCTCTCTCTCCGATTACAATATTTTCACTATTCAATCTTTTCGTTTTAAAGCAGTCTTATTACGTAATAAAGCCAGAGCGCCCGACTCGATCGGCTAGACGTCCGATTCATCCGTCGATACGAACGAGCGCTTAATATAATGTTTATGTATTTTTCTTCTTCTTCGTCTAATCGTTTAATCGATTCGGATCGACTTGCCAATAATTATCATAAGTTTTCTATCTCCTCTTACAGTAATGCACGACAATTCCGATCGTACATTTTATATGAAAGACGCACGTCCAAAGGAATCTTCGTTATTAGTGACTTTTTTTTCGTGTGTGTGTTTCATCAATGACTTTACGCGCGCGAGCCGCGGATTCGTCGCGATATCACTTATTGCGTCATATAGGTACTCTGCACCGAGAAAAAAAATGCCAATGCTTGTCGCGCGACGAGCCGAATTTTGATAATGTAATTTCGAAGCGATGATTTAGAAAATGAAATCCGACCTTATATCGAATTGATATATTTTTTTATTTTCGCTTAATGCAAGTTTAAAAGTAAACGTTAAAAGCTAATCATAGCTCGGAGATTCTTTGATTCTTCTGTTTTTTTTTTTTTTTTTTTTTTCAAGTAAACCCGTGTTACGTACTTATATCACATTAAGAATTTGAAAAAATATTCTTTTCTCAGTGCACACACAACCTTCCTCTCAATTCTTACGCTATTTTTCGCAGTATCATCATTCTTTTTTCCTATATGCATGTACTTCATATCATTGCAAAATAATTCTATATCTTAGAGCTTACGGTGTATCACAGAGTTATACGCGCGGTATTTAAATATATATGTATATATAATCTACCATATATATCGTTACGTTGCTTTCAAGGTTCGCAAGGATCTTTTTTCTTTTGTTTTGCTTGTTATACTTGGTTTTGCGTTTTATTTTTATATCGCATAATATATAGACAGTTACTCGTGCCTGTTTGTTTTACCGAAAAGGGGATGCCAGCGGCAGGCGGTGAATGAAAGCTTATTATTTTCGCACGTCGATATTCCTCTGGAAAAAAAAACAAAATAGATTTGACGTTCAAGGTCGCTGCGCAACGAGAGCATTGCGTACGAGCGAGCTGTAAATTTAAGAATTTAATTAAATGTGTTACAAAATATGAGACAATGTTTCCAGGCGAGCCTTCGAACCCGATGCCCGATGCCGACGTTTTTCGGCTTTTTTTCCCCAATATTGCCGCGTGTGCTCGCACAACAATGCCGAAAAAGACATACCAGAAAAAGGCCATGGCAGTGGACGCATCGGGATCGAATGGCTCGCCGATCAATTTTATAGAGAGATTAATTAAGACAGATTTTTTAAATAAAATTTCATTAATTTTATATGCCAAGGAGATGATAAGGCCGGATCGTTGCCGATAGATTGATAAGCCTGCAAAAGCTCGTTATCTCGCCAGGTTTGCCGAGCGAGTTTGCCAAACGCTTGACGCCCTTTCGTTTGGTTTGCCGAATTCTCGACTGTCGCTGATGGTGACCTGTGTAGTGCTCGCCGAGATGCAAACAAAAGCTCGAATTCAGCGCCGTTGAAAATGAACGACGAAACAATTCGAGCTCTTAACGATTATAAATGGCATAGGTATATGCAACAACCTCGAACTTGGCAAAAGAATCGAACGACTCAGGCGTTAAAAACTGGCGCACATGCAAGCAGGCAAAAATACGATTTTGCGGCATACTACTCAATAGGTAAAGACCGGCTTTCGCTTCTCCTCGAGCTTTTGTATCTTTCACATGTTATATAAAGTAAGCATCATTGCAATGGTAATCATTGTGAGAAATTGACCTTGAATTGTGTCAAAGCGGAACGTCAAAGCGGAAATAATGCAAACGATTCAGCGTTGGGTATACGGTGGGGGGCGAGGGGGAGGAAGAGTGTTCGTAGAATACCGATCTTCGCTCGCGAGCCAGACGATCTCGGGTGCGGCGAACGGAAAACGGCCTCGAACTAGCGGACGAATTCGAGAAACAAAAGGTGACGAAATGAAAAAAAAAATATATACGACGCGCCTGATGTATACGCACGCGAATGTTTTCCGAGTCGATGCACCGCTCGTTTTCGACAGATCTTCACTCATCAACTCGTCGCAAGATTCGAAGATCGTCAAAACAAGCGGTGCATCGACCAGGCATCTGTCCTGTCCTTGCTGAATATAGATGACGCGCGATTTTAAAAGCTCAACGCAAGCGGAGGGAAGAAGTCGCGTGCCAAAATAATCCCGTCTCTCTCTCTCTCTCTCTCTCTCTCTCTCTCTTTGGGCCGATCACACATTTTCCACGTGGACGTCGCGTGGGCTGCAGCGAAAACCCGCGGGACATTACGCTGCGCGCTCTCAACGAGCCTGAATAAAGCTCCCGCGTGTTTTTATTACATCGGGAGAGATAGTTGCGCAACCGACACAAATTGATCGCTATTACGGAGTGCGGGCAGATTTTCTCTCGTTACTCGAATTCTAGGTAAATTATCTCGGGATGTTCTGGCGCTCGCGATGGGCTTCCCTCCGCGTGCGAGGGCATGTCGTATACGTTACACGCTTCCTAAGTACGAGAAAGCTCGCAATAACGCTTTGGCGTGTGTCTGTCCGTTGAGCAAGTCTCTATGTACCTATATCCATATCGTATAGACGCGAGTTGAATAGGCTTTCGTTGAAGAGCTAAGATCGCGGTCTCTTTTTCTTTTGTTATCATTTTCTAAATATAGTTCAGATTCCTTCGAAACACATAATCCTAATGTATATACTGTATATTATTCTCCGTCTGTCGCATGTCTATGCTCGCCGATGTGGTCGCGCGATCTTACGAGCTATCATGGTATACTAGAGGAGAATAATCGAGAACAGAAGCTTTGATTTATAACAGAGGAGATAATAGGCAAGCGACATCATCCGTATGTGTGTTAGACTGCGAGGAATCGATTTTCCCTACAACTAGCGACTCGACTATATCTTTGACGCGACTGCCTCGAACGCCGGCGAAGTCTCCTCCTATACAAATTCTCTGATGTATTTGTTCTAAGACGCCGAGGGGTATGTGACTTGCCTGCGACATCGCCGGGATTCGAGACAGTCCGGCAGAACTGCTGCTGTTTTTTTCCCTCGCCTCATCGATCTCTTTTCTCTCTTCTTCTTATCCTTCTGGCTGCGGAAACCGAGCATTCGTCAGAAGCGGTTCACTCGTCTGCTGTTACTCTAATGGTTAGACTATAACTATAACTTATCGGGCTCGGTTCACACAGTTAAGTACGCTCGTTAAACGCCTTCGCACAGATATTACATTATACGGTACAACATCGCTAAACGCTATCATACTTGTACACAGCAGCTTTTCGAGAGGCTCCTCGCCTATATGCGCATATCGACTATACAGAACTATACTCCTATACAGAAGGTACGAGTGAACGTGAGTGAACCGCCCGTACGAGTACTCGGCTTGCGTACAATTCATCCGGGTCTGCATCGCATGTGTGTGTGTGAAGGTGTACATGTGGGCGTGTGTCTGCGAAGAGGATCGCATCCGAAGATGAGATATCGAGGAAACGGCCTGTCGAAGCAGTGAGTGTGTGTAATATAGGAGAACGATCGAGATGAGACTTATTCCGGTCGCTCCGTGCGGGTGATTCTCAAAGTTCCAAGGGAAACATCAGAGGCTTCGCGAGAGGAACTCGGGTCGAGCGTATATGTACGTGAAGAGTCTCTTCAGTGCAGAGATGGAGGTGGCTGAGCTGCTTCGATTCGTTCGTTTGGTTTTGGGGCAGAGGCAGACTCCGCACGCGAGAAGTTGGATGAAGAACAGCCGAAACCGCGTGTCTCGAGCGCGCGGCGAGTCCGATTCTGATATTTGGACATATGGTGCATAATATAATATACGAGTGTCGCGCGAGTGGAGTTTCGGGGCCCCGTGTATTTCTCAACTTTCTCATCTCTCAACCACCATCGTCATCATCATCTCATCATCATCATCATCATCATCATCATCATCATGGTCGTCTTCGTCGTCGTAGTAGTAGTAGTAGTGGTAGTAGTAGTAGTAGTAGTAGTAGAATCCAGAGAATGTGAAGGAAGCATCATTTACCTTTGTCGTGAATCCTCTCTCTCTCTTTCTCTCTTTCTCTCTCTCTCTCTCTCTCTCTCTTTTTCTCTCTTTCTCTTGCCTTGCGCTCGAGAGCCGGCGGATCTCGACAGCACTCACGGCGCACTTTTCCGGCTCTCTCCGAAAAGCACCGGAGTATCTCTACTCTCTCGGGTATAACGAGAACGCGATGCGCGGTCACGCATCATCATCGTTGCGCCTCAAAGGTAGCAGCAGGACCGGCTATGTGAGCGGCGGCGGCAGCAGCAGCGCGGCTACCAAGAGTTGGCCTCGTGGCGATCGGTGCAGCTCGCGCCCGGAGGCTGGGGTCGCTCCGGACAGGACCGGGCCGCGTCATCGGCGCTGTTGTTGTTGCAGCCTGCTGACGACGAGGCGCTTAGATTGCAGGTCGTCTGGGGCGCCGAGGTGCGTCTTATGTCGATCGGTTTCGAGCCGAACGGCGGAGGCCGGCCCAAAACCCCCTGATTGTTTCACGAGAGGTTGCGCTGGTCGTCGCCGCTGTCGTCGGCCTTCTTGAGCGAGCGCTTGAGCTTGTCCACGAGCCGGTTGTGGAACTTGTTGAGGGAATTTGAGCTGCCGGTTTTCGGCGGCGAGGAGCCGGTACTTTTGCTGGGAGACTGGAGGGAGCTCTGGGAGGCGCGGGAGGAGGTGCGCGAGAAATGACGCGTGCTGAGGGGCACCGACCGGTGGGCCGGCGACGTGAGAAAGTCCGAGCCCGGGGAGGTCGACAAGGAGGGGCCCTCCGATTTCGAGCATTCCGAGACCTGCAACAGACAAAACAGAACGGATCCTTCACTTTACATCCTTTTCCCTCCTCTCTGTTATACACAATAAATCATATGGTTAGTCGTTGTATCGCTCGTTGTATCGCGTTCCGCTTCCGACTTCGACTCGAGCTAGCGAAGGTCGCCAGCCTTTCGGGTGTAATTTTTATGCAACGGTATGCAAGCCACCGCCAGTGCGCGGCGCTCCGAAAATAGAGCCGAGTCGAGTTATGCTATAGCGCGACGTCCCGCGGTCGTTAAAACATTTACAACGGCCCATAAAAATGTGTCATTCAGTCTGCGCATACATTCGCGCAATACACACACCAATATACACTTGCGCCTAAGCAGAAAAAGAACACACGCATGGCTTGTAATCGGCGTAATTGGACACCGCCGGAAACTCTTCATTGACCACATTAAAATTCGCGCGCTGCTTTATTTATACTGGCGCGTCTTTTTGTCCCGCATATACGAGCATTGTTTTTGCCCGCTCGCAAAACGGCTCATTCAAATCGAATCCAATCTCCGGTGTGTCACGGCGGAGCGAAAGCGCGCGTGTGCTCGCGATAATAATTGGATTGCGGAAATCGGCCAATCGCGCAAGGCTGACGCCGAGACTCGGACTGACTCTTGTGATTATGTATGTCATAGGAAGAATTGTATTATAGCCACCGCGGGTGACAGACGATTCGGCATAACGACAACGATGGGGAGCAAATTTGGCGGCTTTGATGATGCATGTCTTTTTTTCGACCGATAAGATTAGCGATTATTATCTTTACGGCCTCGAGTAGCGTCACCGGCCTTATAATTTTTCTTCGCGTATTCTCTCCTTTTTTGTATAACGAGCGTTGACAAAGAACACTGCATCGCGGCTAAATACGGCGATCTGCCGATGCTCTCGATTTCACGACGCGCGATTTTTATAACGGAAAACCGCGACGGCGCTCGAGAGCACATGGCCGCTCATGCACACACAAACGCGTATACATTAATGCATACGAGGCGGTTATATGTGCGCTCGACGAACACGTGACGAGCGAGTAGGCGTGCGTGAGTCACGAGGTTTTGCTGCTTTCACGACCGCGCGGCCCCCCTTCCTTCGCGCCGCTGTCGTATTATACTCGTCTGCAGCGGAGAGGAGAAGGCCGACGAGTGCGGTGCAGGTGCGGACTTGCCAAAGTTTTTGTCCTCAGTCTCCGTCCGTATATGCGAGAAACGATTTCTCGCAGTCGATTATGAAACAATCTACAAGTAACATCAACTTCGCGTGTCAATAAAGCAGCAATGCGGAAATGGCTGGTAATGGCCAAAATGAAAATACGAGTTTTCCGCAGCTGGCTATTTTATAAACGCCGGCGCCAGTGGTATATCGAGTCGCGGCGCGCGTAATCCGAAAATTGCAGCGAGCGCCGAGGCGAGCGCAATACAGCCGGGCATGAAATAGCATCAACTGCTCGATAAAATAGAGCCGCGTAGCACGCGATGCGAGTGAGAGAGAAAATTCATATAGAAACCGGTTTTATCGCTCTAGGGGTTAATAGTGGCTTTAGCCTCTCTCTCTCTCTCTCTCTCTCTCTCTCTCTCTCTCTCTCTCTCTCACAAGTACAGATCGTGCGCGCAGATAAGCAAACGTTTAACCCTGACATTTCCAGCAGTACCCTCACCCTCTCGCGCTGATCCGGAAAAAAGCACTATGAGCCGGGAGCAATCGCCGACTTTCCGGATTTATTCGAGCTTCTGGCGCCTATTGTCTAGAGAGCGAGAAGATGGGAATGATTACAAGTGCGCCGGACAGAAGCAGTACGTCGTACAGCAAGGCTTTCTATTTATTGGCCGCCACGGGTGAGGACGGATTTTCCGTGGCCTTGAAGGAAACTGCTACTATTATGCACTGATCGGCTGATCAGATGATTGCTTGGTTATGCATTGTATTGTTAGGATTATCTCAACTACGCTATAGCAGTGCTTTTACTGCGTGTATCGAATACAGGATTAAATTTGTAAATTGATTTCTTTCGATTGTTACTACGTTAGCCAGAAAAATTACCCGCTACGTGTGGCAGAATTTACTTTTTCTCGAGGCGATGTGGTCTCTTTTTTTCTCATAAATCTTTCATCAAAAGCTAAGGTAAAAAGTAAATTCCACCGCACGCAACGATTCCCAGTGCGGCAGCTAGGAACAACGATTATACACGCGATCGTAATAGTAAAAAAAAACAGTATTACAGGAAATAGTGTAGAGTAGTCGTACATACGTTTTAAAAGGACATAGTCAGTCGCAGTCAAAATCACATTTTTCTGAAAAGCAAAAAATGTGAAGATGTGTATTGAGTTAATCGCTGACGTCCACATACACAATGCATAATATGTATACAAGTATACATCCAATCAATCCAATATATATATATATATATATATATATATATATATATATATATATATATATATATATATATATATAAATTACAGCAAAGCCATCGAGATTACTCTTTTCCAACACTACGACCCGCGGGTTAATCATCAAACGACCATATCATGCAAACAAAAGTTCGTAATCATCATCATCATCAACACAACATGACGTATCGCGTATGATCGTATTATAATAATCGAGCTCGATAAAAAAAACGCCAAGCTTACAAATATAGTATAGACAAAGAGCTGAGCGAAACGTCACCCCTTGTCCTTCGCTTTTCGCGGCCGCGCGCGAGAGAATCTGCGCGTCTTGTGCAACGTCGCAACCGCTAATACTATCGCGGGCGTCGATGCGCCGCGTATAACCATCAGGAAAACCACGCGATGTCGAGGAAAAAAAAGAGATGAGAACGTCTCTCCGTTATTTCTCGGACCTCGAGGTTTTTCTTTATTCTCTTTTCATCGTCGACGCTGGACTTTCGTTCGCTGGCGTTTCTTTCTTTCACATCGCGAGTGTTATCTTAGGCTCGTAAAAAAGCGAAGAAAAAAAAATAGCGTTAGTTTACGAGATTCTCGTTCCCCACGGGGTATTATTAACTTTAATGGCGCATTTTTGTTCTGGAATGCGCGAATAATGCTCGTGTTTGTTTAGCATAATAACGCAACGGTTTCAGTCAAACCATTCGACTCAATAGCACACCAGACGAGAAGAAAAACCGTGAAATCGAGTGACGCTAGAATTCCATGCGCACGACGTATGAGCAGTATGAGCACCACTGGGCACCTAAAATTCCTTGGAACGGCTCTCTCGCGTGCACGTTTCGACTAGTTTCTTAATCTCGATTCGCGGAACGCGAACGTTTACACATTGGAGAGAATCGCCTTAGTATTTTGCCGGATGACGCGCGGATTGCTGTACACACCGTTTCAACAGGAGTAGGATGACTCGCCGGCGGCATGTATTGCACAATTTTTCCAAGAGTGTCTGTATACAAATATACAGAGGTGAGAATCGTTTCCGATAAAGAATCCGCGCGATGTAAAGTTGCGAAAATATTCAGCCAATTAGCGCAAGGTCGCGCGAGACAAAGCAACGCGGCTCGGGCGAAAATCTGCGCGGCGCCTCGGAATTCGCGGTGCGTCACTGTGCGAGAAAAGGAAAAGACTTTCATCGCGGCGACATTTTCTCGGGCTGACTGTACGTGTACAACCGAGCACTTAAAGCGAACGTGCAGAAGCGCCGATTGTTCTTTTTTATTTATCAACACAGAAAAAGAAGGAGTAGGTATATAGTCGTGAGATAAGAGCTACTGCGCGCGCATGGTGAGTGTACATAACAGTAAAGAAATTGCTCAGCGTTACGCGTATCTATACGTCAAAAAAAAGAATTATCATAGTCCGACATTGACGTGGCGCACCGTTATCTCCTCGGCTTTTTGGCGACAGGTGGCCTTTAATGCGAGACGTTCCGGAGATATTGCGTGTGCTTCCCAATTATATCTTTCGGCCGCGTGGCGGTTAATCAGTTGTCGAGTAAATATTGAATCATCCTTTTGTATTTCTCGTAATTAGACTTTCTTTATCTTTCCATAATTGATAGATGAATCGATATATAAGAGCGCTGTTGCGGTTGCACAATTTTTACTTTTCTCTCGAGTCGATGATTCCATACGTTTGAACTCCATATAATTTATCGAAATTTATTCTGATTTCCCCACTTGCAACGATTTACTGTCAGATTCGGTCAGATGTTCACGTGGATTCCGATTGATATTCAGCAATCGATTTTACCGTCTCATCATTTTTTTCTAATTCTATTTATATCTTTCTCGTGCCCCTCGTGTGACTAATCACAACGCGTTATGGTGTTCAAGCGAATCTATCAACGACCTATTACGAGCTTTAATAGGTCAAACGCGCAGCGATTGAATTTCGACCTCGAGTTGTTGAAGGAAGAAGCCAGCCAGTATACCAGAGAAAAAAAGAGCTTCGAGAGCATCTCGAAGTCCTCTCACGCGAATATCACCCGGCAACTCTGGACAGCTTAGCAGAAAGCTATCCGCGAAACGCTTACTTTCAAAAGCCGCTCACTCGCCGTCGCAGACAAGCCTTCCTCGACTTTTCAAAGAGCAACAGACTTCGCGAAGCGTTTCACTTCTCCTTCCCGCTGTGCTTTCTACTTCGAATCGTTCGCGAGTGCGTGCGTACACAGAGAAACGAAAAGATCGGCATATGTGCGGCACAGAGGAGAGTTCGTCGAACGGCCATACGTATGTAAACGTGTATTATGAAATCAAGAGAGAGAGAGAGAGAGAGAGAGAGAGACTTTTTTACGAGCGCGCGTGCGCCTGCGGAGTCACGAATATAATATATGCGGACGTGTGCGTACGTGCAAGTGTGAATGTGGCACACTGTGCATACGTATAGATACTACACCTGCGAAGCACGTGCGAGCACGAGACGGATTGTAAAAGGAAAATAAAAGATACGCGTGCGAAGTTAAAATAGGATACGCGGTTGCTAAAAATAGAGGTCGCGCGTGCATGTGTATACATCGTTCGCGCGCGGTGTTGATCTTTTCGATCGGATCTGTGCGTGTGTGGGCAGAATTTTCGGATTCGCGCGCGGATATTGTGCACGTCCCGCGCGCGCCTCTATAAATAGCCTGAAGTTCAAGATTACGCTCGGCCTGATTTATACGCGGCTTTTATTTTTAAAGCCCGTGTCGGAGAGGTTCGACGCGAGACTCGTTGTATAAGCGTGTATACAAGAGGATTTCCCGTATAAGAAGAGTTGACGTTTCGAATAAAAGTCAAAGTCGAAATTGTTTTCCGATAATCGTATGACGCTCGCGCGGTATGATCGACCTCTTTACCGCGTCTCTGTAATTTTTCTCCCCGCTTTAAAGCCTGAAGGTTGATTCTATTTTCACTTGAAAAAAATATCGTGTACGTACGTAGAGCACGCGAGAAATCTAGTGCACTTTACATGGATTTCTCGTCACGGGTCTCGTGACGCGGTGTACACACAAGCAGTGCAATTACACCCGTGTATTGCACTTTACATGGATTTCTCGTCACGGGTCTCGTGACGCGGTGTACACACAAGCAGTGCAATTACACCCGTGTATTTACGTCTGCGCGAATTGTGACTATCCCATGCGCGTCACGAGTCTCAAGGAAGACAGTATATTATAGCATAATGCGCAAGAGGCATTGTCTCGGTTCGTTGTATGCTTCAGCGACGACAACCGCACACTTTTGAATCATTGACGTGCATTAAGGCCACGATGATAAATCTGTCGGAACGGACGTCATTTCACCTTTTGGTACGTTAATGCGCGGTGATTAGCGGAAAATTAGCTGGAATTCAGATCCGAGAAACCGGAGATTTACGCGCGTTCGCTCGATAATGCTATGGGTGCAGGGTTTATCGTCATTTTTTTTGGCGATGAACATTTTGGGATTTGGAAAATTCGTAGTATATGAATATACACAGTGGATTGGCATTTTTTTTTGTCGATAGACTTTGACTCATCTGGCAGTGGTTGAGCCGATGATTGGCAAGTAAGGTATTGCAATCAAAATAAATCTTTTTTAAGGCCGATAAATCAGTGGAATTCTTCGTATAGTTGATGCTACTTCACGAAGGATTGTGCAATGCATTATGCAATATGATCAAATAAAAAACGTCCGCAACATTGTTCCGAAGTATAGTTGAAATTTCGAGCAACGCGCCTCTCATATTCAGGTTTATTTTAGAACAGTTATGCACTATAGTTTCAAGGATCAATAGTCATTATCCGGGAATAAATTGTTTAAAACAAAAATATTTTATTCAATCCAATGTTTACGACTAGTGAGGAGTTGTTGAAATAAACATTTCTGTTTCCATTACCTCTCGCAAAAATAGCCGATGTTTTTACGTATAGTTTCAAGGCGAGCTAACTTAAAATATTCCCGACTACGCGGTGTTAACTATATTTTGTTCCTATATTTCAAAGTGAATTTTTCTAACGAAGGTACGGATGGTAATTCTGTTTTGGTAAACATACTTTCCTCAATTTCGGGCAAGGGTCACCGAAATGATTTCTGTTGAACGCGCTTAATTGCAGACGTCATCCGCGGCACATCTCGAGTGGCATCGATTTTTCACTTTCTTAAAGTGCGACGCATTCGCGTTACTTCCTTTGACGTCACATTGAATTCCAGTTTACGTCCGTTTAAACGATGCAGCTAGCGATCGCTTTTATCACCGATCGACCTATGGTACTTATATAAATTGGCGCAGATAATTATTTCAAGTTTTTTTTTTAATAAGCTTACAGGAATAAAACGAATATGCGCTAATCTAAATTCCGTAAATTATTGTGGGGCAGTCGGATGTGCATTCAATGTCTCCTACACGATAACGCGGCGGAGGAATAGATAACACGATCGAGGCACATTGTTGTCAAACGCGTATTGCGTAAACGCAACACAACAATGTTGCAGTATAAAACAAGTTTTCGAAGCACGCGCAAGTTAACTCTCTAAATTGCTCTAATTCTACAAAAATAATTTTTCTACTTGCGCACACATACATTAATCGGTTAATTGCGTTATTCAATGTCTCAATTTATACACAAAATAGACAATTACAAAAGACTCATAACATCTCCAACCGTTTCATCATTCGAGACACAGTGTGACAAAAGAGGTTCTACAGCAACACTACGTTATGTACCACTGCACTGTTAGTAACTATTGACGAAATATTGGCGCGTTGATTAGGTGAATAAACATCGATGAACTAAATGATCAAACACGTGGAATTATGGATCAACGTGACGCAAGAAACGGCAAAGACAATGGAATTCCACGTGTTTCATCAAAAGACGACCGTCAGTATAAATGTAAATATATGTAAACTCAACAGAGGTGAAAAACCCGCGCCAAAACTGCGCCTATACAAAAGCGTTCTTCGAACAATGCACTTAACGGGCATCGGCGTTGGTTTTCACCCGTCGAGAAGAGAAACAAACGGTCTCTCGAGCGTCGAAGGTCAGTTCCAGCAGCGGAACTTTGTCGACCGTCGGCGCCGAGTCGCGCGAGAGAGAAAAGAAAAATGACAGCTGCGTTGAACTCACCTTTCTACTGCGACAGGCCTGAGGATTCGAGCACTCGGACGAGCGTCTGCTACGGTTGGTCTTGTAGATGTCCCACTCGTTTTTGACCACAGGCATCATGAACGCCATCTCGCTAGTCGTATCTTATCTCTCCTTTCCCTCTTGGTAAACAAACGAGTTGAACTTTTATGCTTGTCAGGCGTGTCTGGTCACGTGTGGTCACCGGCTCCTAATCAAGGATATTTCAAATTTGCCGCCCCTGGGTCGGGTAGTAGCGTCGTCGCTGCTGCCGCTGGTTCTCGCTACGCCTCGACGCTCCGTTTTCGTAGGTGCTGCTGCTGCTGCTGCTGCTGCTGCGCCTCCCGATGATGATGCGTTTTTAGCCGTGGCTGTCGTTCTGCTTCGACTATTTATAAATCACACCAGAGCTGAGTTTCTCTCTACCTCTCTTAGACTGACTGCTTGACGTGAGTTGTCCACTGAAAAAACCGCATTCACCGGTTTTTTAGATGTCAACGCGGCAATTTTCGAATTTCCAAACGATTCCTGTTGTTCTCCGCTTATATGCTTTTTCGGTAAGGTTTCGAAAACGGTGCTGCGATGCGATCTGTGTGTCTGCGTACGTAAAGAGATAATCGTGAAAGTAGCGTCTGAGCAGTGCGATCGCTCGATCGGAAATGAGCACGCCGGCAGCGGCGGCGGCCCGCGTAGGTCGAGGTAGCAGCGCACTGTGCCGCCTGGTGGGGAGTCCGCGGAGTGGGAGATTCAGACCGTCAGGGGATTGGCCGCCGCCGAGGCGGGACACCTACGTCATCGCCGTCGCGGCCGGGAATACCATTGATTTTCCAATGTTGATACACACAGGGCGCGCGCACTGTGTCGGCATGACGTTCGACGCACCGGAGAGAGGAGGGAGGGAAAGAGCGAGAGAGAGAGAGGGATGGAATACTCGTGTGCATGTGTGATGTGCATGCGTGCGCGCGCGTGGACCGGCCATTGATTTTTCGGCCCCTCTCTCTCCCGCGCGCGCTTTCGCTACCGTCCTTAGGCTGTCCTTGTCGTCGTCGACGCGTGAGCTCGCGTAGCGTAGATCACTCGTCTCTCTGTTATATAGATAGCTCCCTCCTTGTATTTTGCACGAAACGCGCGCTGTCTTGCGCGCTCTCTCTCTCTCTCTCTCTCTCTCTCTCTCTCTTTCTCTCACTGCACGACTCTTTGGGGGAGAAGAAACGCCCGTTTTTGCCTTTTCCGAACTCGTACGCGGACTTTACTCTCTCGCAACCGCACGAGAATACGTTTATATCTATCCTCGTGATCTCTTCCTCTCGCGGAGAGGCACATTGCGTGTGTGTATGACATTTTTCACTGGGCACATCGGTCTTTCGCACATTGTTACTTTCGGGTTTACTTTCTTCTAACGGTTTCGTGTGCTCGCGATTTCCTACCTTACCGATCTTTGGATTTCCCGCTGTAATGGATTTAGAGCGACGACAAACTGTTATGCTGTTTATTCGGAAATCGTTCCCTTTTGGCGAAGGTATAGCGGATCGCAGGAGGCGTATGCTACACTGAAATAAATTCATTTTACGCAAGAATAACGCTCATCGGTAACGTAGGAAATCGCCATGCTCAGCGATCTCACGAGACTCAACTATCTCTCTCGTGTGCTTTTTATGTTTTTCAAATCCCCTGCTTGGTATAGATCCGAATGGATACACTGTATAGCATGTCTTCTAAAATAAACTGTCTTAAAAGCTAAAACAGCTTGATTTATGAACGGTGATTTAAGCGAATCAAAAATGCCACGTGGATGAACCAGGGATTGTCGCTTGGTTCTTTTAATAAAGCTTGAATCATGTTGCTTTTATTTTTCATCTGGTTTCAATCCTTTCGATAAATTATTAATTCGTCAATGCGCGTACCGAAAGCGATATCTTTAACAACTGTCTCCAGATAGCCTAAACTGACGACTAGCGTCCTTTTAACTAATTTATCGTTCGTATAATATAATGGTAATGATAATGAAAGGATAATAATGATAAAGGTATCATAATATATACTATATTTTCATTTGCTCTTTTTCTTTACTATGGGAAATAATGTCTTGCTTCACTGCCATGTTACTGTCATGATTAAACTGTTGACTTGCCTAATGCCTAAAAATGACCAAAAATTAGGCAAATTTCTATAATCATTATTATTATAAGGACATTTCGAACAAGTATACAAGACCATTGTACAAAGGGAATTATACAACGATCGAAGCGAGAGAAGTTAATCGGAGAGCTGTTAATTTGATAATTCATTATACTGCGACAATTATACCTTTTCATGTAGAAAAGTTTGTTCTCAATAGTTATACTTAAAAAAATACTCTATTTGTGGTTTTATAGCATTAATTTTTAAAAGTGTTTTGTCGAAACGAGTAGTTTGCGGACCAAGCCGAAGGCGAGCTTGTGAAACTGAAAATTTTACTATCAGAAAAGTACTTCCTCTAGGAAGAAGCAGAACTACAAGGTGCCGACGTACCAGCAGCAGCAGCAACTGCGCAGTTTAAGAAAATACGTAACACAGAGAGTGCAGCCTCGGCGAGGTTACTCCGTTCTGACCCAAATAACATAGCACCGCGAGCTCGCGCGAGTGCATCCGCAGGTCGGTAAGTCAGGGACTCGATGCTCCGCTCTTTCTGTAGCTGCCCGGGTCGGAATTCTGCCCGAGGAGAGATGCATCAGTTCTCATCCTCACCTGCAGCGTCGCGTATTTACGTCGCGGATTCGCAAGTTGATACATACATCCATACTCGCGTAGAGGAAGGCCGCGAGACGCTGAGGCTCGCGCTGAGGGATGTCACGTACGCGACTCCGGCGTCTTTGCGCCGACGCGACACCCCCGCGCGCTATCCGACTCGATCTGTGGATTTCGCGAAACGCGTGGGCTGTATACACTCGCTATGTAAGGGAGCATTAAAAAGAATCTCGCAGTGCTCCCACGGATCTGACGCGCGAGCGCGTGGTTCAAAAGCTCTTTGATTCAACACATATATGCATACAGTCGGAGACAATACGGGAGTTTTCTGCGCGCTGACCTTCTTTCGCTGGATGTGCGCGTCGCGCTAACGAGCGAGCGCATATTCCAGTTTCATCGGAATTCGGTGCAGGATACGTGAGGGTGCGCGATATCTATGGATGCGGAGATAATATAGTATATGGGGCACCCCGCTGGGCTGGCATTGTCGTGCTTCTTGTTTTTATGCCCGAGCCGCCTTTCATCCGGAGTGAATGAAGATTTGACGGACTTGTTTTATGTTATTATGCCTAATACGAACGTATATACGTCGGAGTGTCGATTCGGCCTCTTGTTTTTTTTTAACCACGCTTCTAATACCAGTATCATAAGACTCAATGCAAGCAGTAGGATACTAATTGAAAAATCTCAATCTGCGTTTTCTCAATCGAAAACCGGGCCACGACGCAAAATATATCTGCACCTCGTGTTCTGGAAGCTTCTCTCCGTCTCTCTCTCCCTGCCTCCCTCCGTTTGTTTCGGCTTCTCCGCACTTGGCTCTCATTCACCCTCGTGCGTCGCACTTCCTCCACACTGTACAGTATACTATACGGGCGGGGATGCATCCCTGTAGCAAAAGAGCGGGAGAGTCAGAGAGAGAGAGAGAGAGAGAGAGAGAGAGAGAGAGAGAGAGAGAGAGAAAGAGTAGAGCTCGTGGGTATTGTGTGCTCGTTGCCCTCGACCCTTCTCTCCCTCAAAGTCTAGCTCCGGCGCTTAACCGTGAAAGCCCGACCCCTACCTTCGACACCGCATCCGTGAGCTTAGGTATCGAGCCCTCGCGCATGTGTCTGTGTGTTTGGAGACTCGCACACACGTAGACACATCAGCGAGACGTGAAAGAGCAACAGCGTTGATAGAGAAAGAAATAGCGAGGGGAGAACGAGCGGAGGGCTATACTAGGCAGCGAGTGCACGTATACCTCAAGGTCAGGCTTTATGAATGATCCTGCACTCGTGCGATGTCCATAATGCGGCTGTACAGGCGGGGAACGTAAACAGCACAGACAGGCTCTCGCCGGTGTAACCACATCAAGGATATTATAGTCGTGGGTGAGGGTCTATCGACGTGCGATGCGCGCGCGAGGATGTGTACTATATGGGCAGTGGATATACCTGTAGTATAAAGGTGATAATGATGGGAAAGTGACAGGTGTGGATTAAGCTCGTTTACATTGACGCGGAAGGACTCGGGTGTGACTTTTTCTCATTCGAAAAGTCAACGAGTTTGCTTTCGTGGAGTTTTATTCGAAAATTATAGAAACCATGATCGATGATATTGATACGACGCGCGGTTGAACGTAACATTGTTATCGTTTGGATAATATTGAACAAGAAACACGATGTGATGGATGGGAGTTAATATTGATGTTTGGATATATTCAGGTTTCGCTTAAAATAGTTGACGTTGTTAACTTACAGCAACTCGCGCGCAAACTATAATGCGATCAATTTATTCTCGAATTTATTGTTAAATAAAGTTAAATATAAAGATCAAGTTATTAAAGTTATATAAAAATATGATGTAAACAAGATGACGCACGCGATCGAGTTTATACCTACACGATATCGATATCGAGTCAAGTCGAACGGACTACCACGACAATGACGAGCACGCAAAGATTACTGGAAATGTATGACAGTACGTGCAAATGCGTGTCAGTAAAAGCTTTACTGCTATAAGTCGTCCGTGTACGTATATTATATGTATATTGAACGTCGAGAATGACAAAATCGGAAATCCCATGTTATACTCGGGCGACGTATAAAAGTGACGGATAAAAGAGATGATCTGCATGTTTTCGCTTCGCGGAGCGTCCTTATACACATGCGCGGCAAAGCGGAGAAATTTTATAGGTCACAATGTCGCATCCTCGATTCCGCCTGTGGCGAAGCGCAGTTGCAGTTTTATAAGTACATAGGATATTTCAATTATAAGTGCACTTTTTATGCCAACAGCTACGCTCCTACTTTTATTTGAGGGATAAAACAGTTTACAACCTAGTTGCTATCCTTTCCAGTTCCATTCACCTAGTTTTGTTTCATTAAGTTTGTTTGAATTCTGCAGCATTCTAGATGTATAACTATACGGATCTGAGAAGAGCAATCTTGTAAATTAAGTTTTCACGGCATAATCGCATTTTTCCTTATTCTTGACTCTATGAACGACGTGTCAAGCGTCAGAACAACAGACATTATCAGAATTTTCAACATGATAACGGACTGTAAATTTATGAAAAATAATCATCAGAGACGATTGACAAGGCGAAAAAACGTTGCGTCATTTGAAACCAGACAGAGCTTGCGAGGAATAAATCGGAACATAAAAAATACGTAAAAATAAGAATAAAAAATTACAAGATAATATAAATACAGAACACATTTCCTTGAAAACTCCTAGCTCGATTCACGTCGACTATATATATATCCTTCCCCATTACGAATTCAATCCGGAGCAATAAAACATCGACTGTAGAGACCCCCGCACGGCTCCAAATAACCGCTCACCCCATCGAAATTTCATTCATTCAAATTTGCACGCGGCCATTATCCAGAAAGCCGTTCCTCCTCATATCGACTAGCCCGAAAAGCAATAATAGCTCGTTTATAGCTCTTCTAGGGAGGTTCCGCGTTCTTTGCCCGCGCGCGCGGGCGGTTTCTTGCGGCACGCGCGCGAAGGGCTCTTCCAGGACGAGGCTGAGCAGTGGCAAACGGCACACAGGGAATGTGAATTAAAAATCAATAGCCTCAGGTACGTCTCGGCGACGTCGTTGGCGTGTATACGTGTACACTTGAGACTTGTCGTAGCGGAGAGTCTTGAAGAAAGTGTGTACATGTATACAGAGAGAAAAGGCAGACGAAAGTATGTGTATATATACTCGTTCACACGAGGGACATATTATATGAAAAGAAAGGAAATTGCGCTGTGATAAAAGCCTTTATGTGTGTGAAGTTTTAATTCGTTCCATAGGATAACTTCTCAAATGTTCTTTAAAATTCGAAAATAAGGAATTGGAAAGCATTACGGCTTCCCGACTGTACGAAATTTAGCGAAAAGCCCGTGTCCACTTTAAAACTAATTATAACGTCAGTTAAAAGAAACGAATTCCGCAAAGTGCAATAAGCTTGTAGAAATTGGATCGTACCCCTCTTTCTCCTCCTCGAGTCGAATCTTCAAATAAAATGTATACTTACAGGGTCAGGACAATGTGGCTTTAGTGCGCAGTAGTAGAAAAGCCGATTATTTACGCAGTCGATCGAATAGAATTAAAGGCCTGTCGGGCGTCTGTCAAACAGCCTAAATAAATGCTAATGTCACCTAATTACTCAGAGAGGCGAGAAACGAAGTGACCGACACGTGGCAATATCGAACTGTGGAAAACTAAAACGCACTTTCTTTCATACACGTGTACTCGATTAAGATCGCAAAGGGATTGTTTCCTTCGAGCAAGCTTAGATTACTAACTATTAATAACATTTCTCATTTACAATGGAAAGCGAGTGGCTATTGTGAAACCAATAATTTTAATTTCGAGAAGTATTATGCAGTCGAAAACAAAGTTGTTAAAATTATTACCCCTCAATTTATCCAAGTATACAGGCATAATCATCGCTGTAATATAATAACAGTACTGATAATAAATTCGAGAGAAAAACGCGAACAACGTCAGATATCGTTTTAAACGACAATGAAAAAAACCGCTAATCATCGTCCACAGGTATATATCCTTGGTCGGGAGTATAGTTTGCTTTTATCAAGATCGCGCGATTAATCGCAGCGTATACGCGCGATCATTGACTGTCCGCATACCTGTACACGCTATACCTGCGAGTAATGCGATAGCCGCAGTGTACACCTGATGCTCGTACATATAGACAGAGTTATAACAGATGCACGCATACGTGTATACAAGTCGGAAATGAGCTTAAGATTTTCTTACGCGAGTGTCGCGTTTCTCAAGAGAGATCGCGCGATATCGTTATACTAGCTTATCGAATAAAAGAAGATATCGTCGCCTCGTCATATCGCGTGTGCGTGTGATTCAACGTCCGTTTTCTCTGGAACTCGATTTGCATGACGCAAGCTCGATGGATTCAATCGCGATTGATATCGTGCGATTTGCTTTATCTCGTAATTACGCGAGATTGCGTGATTCCGATGCCCATTGTGTT
Organism: Trichomalopsis sarcophagae; assembly: GCA_024372645.1. NCBI lineage: Eukaryota > Metazoa > Arthropoda > Insecta > Hymenoptera > Pteromalidae > Trichomalopsis > Trichomalopsis sarcophagae. The sequence goes on along the minus strand of QLSS01000044.1, from coordinate 1,174,698 downwards.
GTACGCAACGTTTTGATGTTGCTTATCGATACTCGGGAATTCGAATGATTCGATTTGTAAATTAATTTTTATTTGTCTAATTCGATGATTTTACGTAGACATCTATGGTATTAGTATATTTAAAAGTGAATGTGCAAGTATTTCTGGATACTCTTCTAGAATGTTCCAGCAAAGTCCAGGGGGAGTAAAAAAACGACTTACCGATTGCTGGTATAGGGACGTGTTACCATCAGCCAAGGATCCGACTGGCAACTTCTCTTATATACCCTGGCTGGAAAATCTTGCCTCTTACTGACATCTGGAAACGTCTGGAAAACACAGAGCTCGAATTTCTGTCGGTCAAATGATTCTCAATAGGTAGTTTGAACTGGATTACAGCTGCGAATCGTAGATTATTATAATTTTAAATCGCATTGCAACTAATGGAATATGCTTTTACAAATGAACAAGCGTTACACGTCAAGAAAACGATGACGACTTTTCCCCAAATTTTTTTGAAAATCATCATCATGTAATTAATTGTTCAACGATTAATAATAGATCAAATTCGTTCTTCATATACTTATCTGGATGCGCATGTACATTAATAGCGTATACACTGCACCTCAAACAGATCAAAACGATTGCTCAAACGACTTTAAATTTAGCTACACTTTTTAACGGAAAATTACACCCAACCCACGATTGCAGTGCAATAATAGCAGTGTGTCAAATATGACTGATATTACGCAATATAACGGCTACAGAACTTACAGCTTTTTACTAAGCACGGAAACGAGTTCATAAAAAGCCCTTGAGAAAAGGAAGTCAAGTATGCATGTATAGAAGAACGGCGCTGGAATAAGACATAGCTGTGAAGTGTAATGTGGCTAAAAGAAATCGATCTAAGTAATATACAACGCTTTCCATTATGTGCCATGAATATCGTCGAGCGTTCAACTTCATTATCGACTTACTCAGAGTTTCAAACTGACAATTTCCATTAGTCCGCTCAATTTCGAATTGCAATTATATTGTTTCAAAGTACTTATACGCAAAAGTTAAAACTTCATTAAAGTTTTGAGTGTATTGTGTGTGAAAATAAAATAGGTTTATATGAAAAAGAAAAGCTGGCCTTTTGTAATTCGATAAAGGTAATCCGGAACCAAATCAAAGGGAACGATATTAGCGTAACTCTCGGATATATGGATGATATTTTGAAACGTAATTGTATCAGTACAATACACGAACAGAAATTGCGTATAAAAATAGAATATTCGTTACTACTGATGTAGATGCAATTTTCCACTTGCAAATTCATCGAGATAATATTGACCAACGGATATCACGTTTTTCTAAATCTCCAAGTTAAATATTCTCCAAATGCACACCAAGGCACGGCCGCGACAATCAATATTTATCCACTCAAGATTAGCATTAACACTATGGCATTTACAAATCAATATTTGCCTTCGCAATTAACGAAGGAGCTTCGTAACAAGTATGCAAATCAGAAGGCGTCAACAGCTTGTAACAAGATTACAGTCATCAAAATGCTTAATGCATTTGACAAGCTGGTGCAGCTATCGGCAAGATTATTCCAGAGCTCATGTTTGATTCCCCTCCACGAGGGAATTTTCCCCGATTCGTTTCAACCATTAGACCTTGTAACCTTCAAGGCTCGATAACGAAACGAACTTTGCTTGATGGTTAGGAAGAAAGTAGCTGAATGAAAAAAAAAAAAATGTATCATGATATTATCTTGCATAAAATTGATTTCGTTTAATGAGAAATGCCATTATACATCAAGGACCAACTCATCATAATCATCTTAGTTATTTTATTTATATACGTTAAGACAGCTTTAACAGGTTTACTTTAACCATCACGTATTCCATCACAGATTCCGAAGAATTACAGTCTCTCGCAAAAGTTTTCATAAGGTGCGTCTTTTCGAGTTTCAAACCACAAGTGCTCATTCTCAAAACCTTTTTCTAGTCTAAAGAAATTATGCGAAAGATACGGAGCAAATTGTTCACAAAAAGCAGAAGAGTCAAGGCACACAATGACACTAGATCAACTCCGAGCGCGTCAAGACCAATCTCGCACCTGACTGACAATCACAGCGGAACGGAGCATCGAAAACGTTCGAATACAACAGTCAGTCGGAAATGACAGAGAATCAGAGAATCCAGAGAAAGAGGCAGAGAGAGAGAGAGAGAGAGAGAGAGAGAGAGAGGAAGCCGGCAAGCCGGGCGTGCGGCGCATGGAAGTGGCCGTGGCGGCGTCGAGGCGCGCCGCACACACCGGAAAAAGCGTTTACCTGTCTGCAGCAGCAGCCAACTCCTCTATAGAGCAGCTCGATGCGTGTGCGCGAGGCAGTAGTTTCTGGAGGGGCGCCTCTTAGTAGGACGGCCGCGAGCATAGGCTCTCTGTGGCATTGTACTTACAGCTGCGCGCGTCCGACTATATACAGTTTTGTTTCACTGGCGCGCCCGAGACCGCGTGCAAAGTCGTTTTGTTTATCGCGCCCAAGCGCTTAGTAGCGCCGATGATCTCGAGCGAGCCGGTTAGCCTTTCGTTTCGGCAGTCGAGCGAGCGCGAGCCTTCTTTCTATGTGAAAATCGAAGAGCCGAGAAGCTCTCCTCTCGAGAGGGCTGCTTTGTTGGCGCGCGTTTCCATGGCCGACATGTAGCTCGACGCTTTTAGCGCGGTGCGAGCTCGGCTGTTACTGAATTTCGTAAGAGTGCGGTGATTTTTTGTTTTTCGTTTGATTTTCGAGGATCGGGAGGTCACAAGATGGTGTTCGATCCCGTGACGGTGGAGCAGCGCGAACAGTTCTTCCAGCAGGGATGCGGAGCTCATCTTCCAGGGTAATTATGTTACATGTGCTATACGATCGACGGTCTGTTTACGCTCCGCTAACGAGCGTTGACAATTGAGATAACGTGTCACCTGACGGCAGTCTTATGTCTGTGTGTGCCAGAAGTGTTAACAGTGTTAATAATCTGATTTTAAATCCTTGGAGAATTTGTTGTTACACAGAGTGGTCCCAGTACGATACAGAATAAGGCTGATAATGTATGAATACCTTTAGAAAGAAGATATAAATAAACCGTGCCAAAGCGAGAACGCGCAAAAATAGCGGAAATTATCGACCCTATCTCTAATCACAGCCGCAGCAGCAGCAGTACCGGCTAATTGAATGCGTAACTCTATTACGGGGCAATGAATAATAATGCATGTGCGCGAGACGTATTGCATAATGGCAGAACGCTGAACTTAAGAGACTTTAATGCCGTCTGATGAAGCTCGCATCTTCTCTACTCATCATGTTCTATTTGGCATTGATGCAACGTCCCTGCATACGGCTATACAATGCATCAGAGGCAAAGTTGGATCAGAATTCTGTTGCGTCGAAATCCAATCAGTGTACTCTATCATAAGGCATTTTCAGTATTACGCAATGCACGTTATCGTCAATTCTGAAGCGTTTTCAAAGACAAACACTTGACGTTTTGATCGCGACCTGCAAACATTGAGTTCCCTCTCTGAATGTGACTGATAAATCAGAGTCACAGTCAACACTCGAAATGTAAATTTCGCGACGTGTCACACTTATTCCTGTACGGCTTAAGCAAAGAAACGTATCGTGTAGTGGGTTTGTTTGTGTGGCAGTAAAAAGAAGAGTATAAAATAAGAGACGCCGAGAGCGAAGTATAATATGCGACTTCCCCGCTATTTGAACAAGCGATGCGGAGATTTCCTGACACTGTAAACAGCAAATGTGTGAGCAACTGACGTCGGAGTGTAGCTTACATCATGCGCGCGCACAAAAGACGACAGTCGCCTGAGCGTGAACATCCTCTTTTTTGTAAACACACGCCCTTTAAAGGTTTGCTTTATATTGTATGCCCTTTGATTTAATGGAAAATTTATTTCTGTCGATTGTTATCAAATGTATTTTATAAATTTTCCTTGTATATCATGGGTGATCCATAAGCAGCAATGCCCCCAAGGCAGTTTTGGCTTAGGCTATCATCATCGCTATGGCGTAGTGCTTATAGAAAAGTTCAAACAGCGAAAGGCCAGTCCAAAACTGTTTGTTTTACGACTGATTTCGCAGGTGAAGTAATCGACTCGGTGTAACGAAAGTTTAAAATCATCCTCTATCACTGGATTGAGAATAAACTGCTGCAGACCAAACATAATTTGCTCCATGAAAAAATCCGAGAAAATATCGATCCATGGTATAATGGCACAACTAGCGCAATGCAAACAAACTCTTGACACTGTATACCCTTCCCAACGCCAGTGCTTTTTTCTTATGTAAGCACTAAGCGGCATCGAATTATGGAACTAGTTCGCATGACTGACCATACATATTCAACTAAAACTGGAATCAACCCTTAAGTGGAGCAGGTCAATGTAACAAGCAACGAAAATGCGGGTGAATCGAGCATAACTGTGCTTGCGGGAGTAAACACATTATAATACTCTATGAGGCTTACTTCTTTTGTTAATTACACATAATCATGCACTAATATATAATGATTCTTATTCTATTACGTATATGGATATTTATCAGGGAAACAAAAATTAGTATACTGTATCTTAAAATCGACAGTTTCGGAATTTTTTGTCTAAACGAATCAATTGTGGCACACGCAGTTATTTGAAAATGTGTATTTTTCCTAAACTACACACATGAGCTCGCAAACCAAATCATTTCAGAGCATCGAACTGGCTTACTGTAATTCCATACAATTGTAACTAAAAAGGTCGAAAACCTCGCAATGTGACAAGCCAACAGGTGGTGCACTAGCTGCAGAATAGATTTTGTTCACTGATCCGGCTGTTAATTTTTCATGATAGCCCATCAACACGAATCCTCGATCGATTTGAATTTTAATTCTCGATGAATTACTCCTCGATATCCGCGAATTCACATTCCTGTTATTAAATGAAAAACGAATGATAGCATTAAGCAAGTCTCGCTCAGCAGCTCGTATCATACCGAAATGAATTATTCTCATTTTAAATTGACCAAATCTCGCACGAAAGATCAGTAGAACCCAAAGTATAACTTCATATCCCTCCCAGCAGTAACGACGACACGCAACGTTAAAAATTCTTCACCTCCGCGATCTCGCTCGCCAGACCGATATACATTCCCGAAGACGAAGCAGCAGAAGCAGCGAAAACTAAATATCAGAGCAGAGCAGTCCAAATACACACAGACATCGGAATACACAAAGGAAGCTCGGTACCAGTCGCGGTGCCACGTTTCGCCCAGCCTCGACTACTACTGCGCGCCACGCGAGCCCTATAATCACGCACAAAAGTTAGTCGCGCGCGATGGATGCATACACGAGGGGCGAGTAGTTCGAGTATCGATTCAGCGAATAAAGCTCTGGGCTGACTGTTATCAAAGCTCACCGATATAGGGTATGTATGGTATGTGGAGGTGTTATCGCAAAACGATCGCGGACAGCTGAGCGAGGTTCAAGTTCTTGTGGGCGTTTGTTGCGAGCTTTCCTCCATGTATATAATGTACGGGAGGATTGGGGTAAAGGGAAAGTCTATTTTGAACTTTGAGCTTGCATTGAATGTTTGATGATTTTGGTACGGGCGAATCGCTTGAAAGGATTGTTGTTTCAAATGTCTGAATTGCGTTCGAACTTTCAAGTATGAATTACCGGCTTTAGGATCGCGAGTCGGGAAACGATAGTCTTCGATGTTATAGGCGAATCCCTGAAACTTGTATATAGAGTTTGAATTGGCAATCAAATCGGTGAAAATTATTCTCGAATTTATAATAGTTTTTAATGATAAGACTCGGAATTATCATCGTTATGATTTTATTCTTGAAATGAATATCACGACAACGGAGTAGCATTACAGCGAGTTGATATTCAAGATGCGAATTTTGCCAAAAATACTGTGGAGCCTTGCATTCAAGGTATCCAAACAAAAATCTGACCACTATCTTGATTTCGTGAAGGACGTCAATGACCTCTAATCTCATTACAAAAAAAAATGCCCACAACACGAAAAACAGCAGTTAACGGCACACACAGCTAATAGATGCATGACCGCATCGCCAACGAAAACGCAAGTGCGTCAGTAAATTTTAATCGAGCCATAAAGCCAAGCCAAGCACGCAACAGCGCTCATCTCTCGCTCCGTAGGATCTACATCCGATCTCGAGAGCGCGTCAAAGGCGATCCGCTCACCGCTACCGCTGGGCATTGACATTGTCGAGGCCGCGAACAATGAGAATAGCTGCAAAAAAAGCAGTAGCTCGCGCGCGTATTATACCTATAGCCGAGTAGCTGTTGTGTACCAGCTGGTTATTGAGCCATGACCGTCACACGAAGCCGAGCTGCTGCCGCTTGGATTTAGTGGGTCGGCGCTGGCCCACTTCCGAGCGACGCTTTTCTTAATCGCTATACTTCGAGACTCGCCAATATCGCTCGTCCGCGGCGTGAATACGTAAATCCGATGCTATACATTGTATAGTCGCTCTCGGTAGCGAGACTACTTGGATTTTGCTTATTTGAGTCGTTCATTCGAGGTGATTAGCGTTTCAATGAGGAAAATTATGGCGATGCGTTACGTACGTCATTAAATGCGAGTTCGGTTTTAAAATTATAGTAGTCAGTTAGTACACACATATAAAAATGCAAAAGACAATGGAACCAATGAAGATGATTCGCTTCCGCGTTATTTTTTTTCTAAAATCAAATTAGCTCGCGAATGGCTTCGGATGTGCGCGTGAACAATCGGTTAACCTTGATGTTGGAGATGCTTAATTATACCTATGCAATAACAGATCTAGCTCGATAAAAAAAATTAAATAGCTCCCGCGCACATCCCAACGAATATCTAAAAATATAACTCTTCGTGAGGAGTCATAAACTTTCGCGTAATTGCATAAATCACTGTGGCGTAATAACACCTACTATTTTTCAGGTACACAGGACACTGTCCGACCCTGAAGTTTCGAGTTGGCAAGAGATACGGGGCATGTACCGAAGAAATTATGAAAGTAAACTAGAACATTGAAATTTGATTATACCACGCCGGCACACATTATTATACTACTATAATTACACCGCGTCTAACCTCGATTTTTCCGCAGGAGCTCATAGAGAAGAAGATACTTAAAACGGGCCCGTACAGACCGAGCGCTGGGAAAGAATCCATAGTCACGATTCAGCGGGAAAAGGACATCAGAAGGGACTGGAAAAAAGATGCATACATGTACAAAGCTCCGCCGTACATTTTGGGCTACACGGGTGTGTAAAATTTTTACTGCAACCTTCACTATGAACGGAGTTGACGTTTTATTTATCATCGGAAAAATACTTACGACTCACTTGTTGTCCATGCGAAAAAAAAACGGTTTAAGCTTCTCAATTTATCGACTCTTCATTCGAAAGCAGTCTTTTCTCGTAAAATATTCAACGCGAACGAAATAGGACGGCTTTACTTCAAAGCTTTCTCGCTGTCGATCAGCTTCTTGAATGCAAGAAACTAATCTCGCGCAGTTTAAAGTAAAAACGTCGACAGTTACGAATGTTTTAGAGCTGAATATCTAAGCTAAATAACTCATTACTTTCTTTCCGCAAGAAAAAAAATTAATTAACTACTTCAACCATAGAATTTACCAGCAAAATAAAAACATAACTTCTAATTTAAAATGTATCTTCACAGGCTACATCCCGGGCTTCAACAGGAGCTACGGCCTGACCTTCATGAAGGCCGTGGAGGAAGGCGCGGTCGAGTGGCGCGAAACCCAGAACAAATTGAAGGCCCGAAGGGACGCGATGAGGGCCCACGCCGAGCGAACGAATCCCCGGAACCTCCTGTCACGTGTCCGCTCAGACAACGTCGACGTCGAGCTCGACCATGGACACGGCAGCCGGAGACGACAGTACTTCGGTAGGTGATGTGCGAACGATTGGCTGCAATGGATTCATTATTCAGTGGTTGCTTTGACGTCTCGCGTCTTGTTGTTGGATACGTACTTTTTTTATTTATGGATCGCTCGAGGTCGACGGAGCGATTGATTTTGAAAGGGGAGGGTTTTTCTTTGGCTGAAGGTTCTTCGTCAAAGTTTCGCTAATTGGTCGAAGCGAAGATATTTGTGCGATACTTTACGTTGAATGCGTACGTTTCTTTTTACGTTACAATGTTTGTGTTATGTGTACTTTGTCGTAAGTGTCGAAATGGTTAATTTCGGATGGATGAATAATTTCATATATTACGTTGACTTGCAGACAGAACGAAAAAGCGACAAAAAGTTAAAAACAGATCGAGAAAGGTACAATTTTCGAAACATTAAACAATCGCTTGCATTTTTTTCTATTATTTCGAACCATGATGCATTATTAGGTAAAAATCAAATCAATTAATTTCTATATATGTTTCGAGGGGATGAGTTAGTGCCAAAAATTCAAATCTTCACTCTGTAAAACCAACTTCCTTAGATAGCTCAGTGCACTGGATGTTTAGCACAGCAACGCCAACACTTACTCAGCCTCTCGAAAAATCTCCACATCGATGGAGCAAAGATACTCATTGCATTATACTCTTTTCAACCCGTCTAGACAACCAAGTGTCAGCCGAGAGCCCGCCTATCGTGGGCTACACCGGTCACATACCCGGAGCCAAGGGCGAAGTAGCCTTATCCAAGAGATACGCCCAGGCGGCGAAGAAGGGCCTGGAGATACTGCAAAAGGAGCGACAGTCCAGACTTGGTACAGCCAAAGACGCGGACGCAGTCGAAAGGGTCCTCGAGGTGGCTTACCTCGACGATACGGGACACATTAGGGCGTAAGCTTCTCACAAGGAGGCTGCTTTTTATTTCTTGCAGTTCCTATCGTCGATCGTAACGTTGTCAAGCTGAGCCTTGATTTGCGAGCTTTGTATTAAATGAAAGAAAGACTTTCATCCCGATGTACCTAAAAAATAACTCTGCAGCGATTTGAAATTGGAAATTCAAATATTGCAAAACGAGACGTGAGAAAGGCGATTTGACTATTCTACTATGCTGATGTGTAAAAAAACGAATCAAGGCCAAGTAATAATGTGGCCAATGTTATACCAAAATATTTATTGATACAAACGCGATACCAATACTTCGGCGAGAAATCAGGAATCATTAAAACTGTGCAATTTCGATTAATATAAACCTTAAGATTGATTATTGAAAAAAGTTGATTTTTGAAACCGTTGTAAATAATTATAAAACAAGAAAAAAGAACGAAGAAAGTACAACTATAATCTGATGTATACTACTATTCTTTAAATACATTATTCTTAAGAGTATAGATATTCTTCATCACAAAGAACAGCGAAATAATTTTTCAATACTTATAAATAGTGCTACCATACACAGAATTGCAACTTTATCCGTACAAATGTAATTACAAATTCAATAGATATAGCATATGTATTTATAGTCGTTTAAAATATTGCGAGTGTCTGCTTTGTAGTTTCATTAAATTATTTTTAATAAAAGGTCTACAAGTAATTTCCACTGCGAAATATCTATGATAGACATATTTATTAGATTTAAGAAATAGAAAGCTAGTTTCATTTTTGCTGAGAGAACAAAAATGAAATTTAGCATAAATTGTTATGCATCCACATTTTGTTAATAATTGAGAAATAATTTATCATTGTAAATAAATGAGAGAAAAATTGCAATGGAAGGATCGTCAAAACGAATAATACCATCCATGATTGTATTAAAAAGTTTATCAAAAAATAAATAAAGTATTAAACATAGTTAATAAATATACGTTACATACTTATTTACATCGGAAACCTAATTACTTTTCGGTAATCTGCTTATCCTCTCCATTTCCATTTCTAAACTTCTCTTCCACATTTCAGGTTCTAGCGAATTCAACCCATGCGACAGAGACATCAATCTCGAAAGCACCATCAGGGAATGTAAATTATCAGCTGAGAAGCTTTTATCCGCTTGCCTTAATCTCACAAAATCATCTTGGATTACCTATTACGTATTCAATTTTAATAATTAATATCATGTTTATATCCATGTATTTTCGTTCAACTTACCTTGGCAGTTTCCTCAGCAAAATCAAATTTTGCATTCTTGAGTGAGTTTACGTACTGCCGAATATCGTTTAATCTTGTCTCATCTTTCAAAAACTGTTTGGTAGCTTCAAGAACTTGAGGATACACGTTAACTGTTTCTGGATCAGGTCTTAGAACAACTCGGTTTGGACACTGAAGAAAAAAAGCGTATTAATTATTATTATTATTATTCAATAATTCATAAGCAATTCGGAGTGTTTAAGAAACTTACAGGTATGAAAGATTTAAATTCTGACAAAATCAAAACAGGTATATCTGTTTCATATTCCATGGTATAAAATTTAAAATCATATGCTAATTTTTGAAACTGAATCAGATCTGTAATGACGCCATAATTTTGTCTTCCAAATGTTGAAACTTCGCCAGTGGTTAAATTAGTTTCATCAAGTACTAAATGAGTATTCTTACTGAGCTGCAAAACACCGCTTGTTAATCTGTTACACTCATAATCTTTTCTAAAAACAAGGAAAAACGAATTTGTTGTTAAAAATGTGACAGAGAATCATAAATGATAATCAAGACTGACGTACTTTGGCACTAAACTCAAATCATTAAGATTTTCCAGTGTAATATCCAATAAATGACTTTTTGCTATAATTTGTTTCAAAATTTCATATAAGTCTTTTGTAAAGCTTGCATACTTTTTTGGGAAATTCGTAATATTCAGAGGATAAGCTCCCAAACTCAAACAATCCTTTCTTAGATACCTGGAATTCATCCACCACATGAAAATATTTAATTTTAAACATATTAAAGTAAAACACTATCAAACACATCTTGTGCCAACATACACTGAAGAAATCAAATGACAAATCATATAGTCAGCTGCTATTTCATCTCCAAAAAGTAATTGACTCAATACCATTCGTAGATCACCTCTCACACTTGCTGCTTTTGAAAATATACTGCTTGCTTCAGGAATACGAGGATTATTTTCTTTCAAGATTTTAATTGCATGTAGTCTAGGAACTATTGAGGCTGGAGGATGATGTGTTTGACGCTCAGGATCATTAACCATTTCTTCTGAATCGTGAATTTCACTTAAATTTGGATCCAGGGAGATGAAGCCAACAATATCAATTACTTCATTTAATTTTGCTGGATATTCTTTATAAATCTAGATAAATACAATAACATTCTAAGATATGTATTTTTAAAATTTAAACAAGTTCATAAAAAAATAACTAAGATAATTCTATTTTTTGATTCCAAACACTTACTTTTACAATACAAGCTTTTCCATTTTTGTTTGGTATTGGAAAGTTTAAAATGTGATCTTGAGAAACTATTTTAGGAGTTTCTGAGTTTTTTGATTGAAATGGACCAGCATCAGAATCATTTGTGAGACCTTTTTCTTTTTTCTTAACTGGTTCTGAACAATCCATTGGCTCATCGTATGTTTCATCCAATGACCTTTTACTACGTTCCTTCATATTTGACTCTGCAGGTGTTACCTTTTGATCTTTTGGAATAGAAGAACTTTCTTTAGCCCAATCATTTAATCCTGGTGTGGAAATTACAATCCAAGTTTGTCTTTCTGCAGTTTCATTACTATTCGAATTGACTAATACATGTTCATGAGGCTAAAATTTGAAACAATCGATTCATAAAAATTAGTTTAACACATCAAATTAAAACATTTTTCATTAACAATTATTATCTATTATAATATAAAATTTGTTGGTAGCAGCATACATGAGATAAACTAAGCTTTAAGTATCTCACACCTGTAGCGACCATTTATGCATTTGTTCTTGGTCTTGCACTATCCGGAACGTTATTATGTTAAACGTGGGATCAACGTGCTCCTCAAAGACCATCATTTCTTTCAATAAAAATTGATTACAAAATCATGCAGTCATATTATTTTCTACTATTAATTACTTAAATATACTATATTACCTGACATCGTGCACCATCTAAATACATGCCACATCTAGAACTGTTTTCACCTGTAGCTGTATCAACAACTTGATAACTCTTGAAGTAATATTCAGGATCATACATGTCCTGAAGCATTCCCTGGAACCGAATAAGTTGCCCATCTTTAAAATAATCCAATGGTGCACTCTCAAGTGAAGGAATCTCTCGCAGTGCAACTACGTCCTCTAAAATTCGTAAGCATTCAGCCTCATTGGTCAAAAAATAATCAACAGTCCAATCACTTGGTTTTACAGCTGGAAATTAATGTTGTATAAATTATAGAAAACAAATTCTTAAATTTTAATTAATTAACTTAACCTTCAGATATCATGCGACTTAATTCTTACTTACCCATTTTAAAATCTACTTAGTAGGAACTATATAACTATTAGGATTTCTTATCAGTTAACTAAAATCTTATCATTTACAATATTAAAAGCAGACAATGTAAAAAAGCCGCGTTATTATTGTTGAGTAGCTATTTCTTATATCCGCATGGCGCATGTGAAGAAATAACGCGCCAAAAGTTATACGTACACTGACATACAGCGCCACCGTAAATATTAATTATTTATAATCCATATAGAGGACTCTGTAATTTATTTTTGAAATTTAAACTTCGAAGCGATAGATATAAGCATAGGTATTATACTATAATACGATAGATTGATTTCTTTATCAAGTAAAATTCACGAAGAGGGTTAATATTTTTCCAGAAATGATGAAGAATAAAATTTTGTTATTACTATAAAAATATATTTATCAACCATGCATATATACACGTACATATACATATAAGATACTGTTTTAATATTCCAAAATCCAAAAAAAGTAGCTTCATTTTACATACTCCTGACTTTATCTGTTCAGCCTCATATGTTTGTTGTTAAAATGACAACATAAAAAGAACATCTATTAATCTATATAATTTTGTAAAAATTATACAAGTATAGAATCAAAGCTTTATCATTAGAGCACATTTCAAAATCTTATAGCGTTTTAAAACTTGTAAAAAAAGAACAGTAATTTAATAAAATCAATAGATAAACCATAATGAATATTTATGCAAATTTCGTAATAAATAAAACAATAATTTAGCTATTTTTTGCTGTCTTCATTAAAATTTAAAGTTTTCAAATCGCGCTTTTTTAATTTCACATGATTATTTCCTAAATTTAAATCTGGATCAATTGAAACTCTTTTCACAATATTTTGTTCAGATAGATAAGCACTTGTTTTAATTAAATTTTCGAAATTTGGTTCTTCCGTCGATTTTCTTGGTTCGGTTTTCACATTCAAATTTGAATTTTCGGATTTTGTTTCATCTTTTGTACACATTTCTTTATTAACTATAGAATGTTCCATCATAGCATTGCTTTTGCCATCAGGAGAATTTGTCTCATGATTAAGTTTAGCAGTATCAGTTTCTAAACCGATTGTTCTCTTTTCCCTTTGATGTTCTTCTAAAATATCCTTACCCACTCCTGCTACATCAGGACTACTTTTATTTATGCTCGAATCTTCTGAGTCTAGTACTAGTTTTGTTTGGTTGTTCATTTTCAAGACGATCGGAATGGAATACTTATCATTTTTGTCTCTAACTTTATCTTCGACTTTTTTATCATTCAAATTAACATTAATTTTCCGGTCATCTGAAGGAATGTCTATCACTTCGTTTCCGTTTGCAATCTTATTTGACTGTCGAGTTAATGCTTTAATGATTGGGTCCTCTGATTTTTTAATTAACACATTATTGGGTCCATCATTTAAATTAGAAACTAAAGACGAGTTCCTATTACTATTTGGACCGTTAATATTATCTAATTGTTCGTTTTTAATTGGTTTTTCGTTATTCGGAATTTCATTGTTCTGAATACCTTCTTTCTTGACTGAATTCTCGACTTCTAGCAGTATGTCCTTACTTTTTAAAATTGGAGAATTTACACTATCACCTAATATTTCCAATTTAGTCTGTAAAGTATCTTCATTGTTATTTAGTTTCTCATTTACTTGGTCAGCTTTAACATTTACTTGGTCGGCTTTAATAGGTACACGTAGCTCATCTCCTATATGTTCTTCTGCATTTTCTTTAATCATTTCATTTTTTTTATTTTCTTTCACGATTTCTATTTTTTTATCCAATTGCAGTTCTTTCTTTTGTTGTTCAATATGTTTCAATAGTTCTTTTTGCTCTTGAAGCATTTCTTTTTGTTCTATCAAATGTTTCTTTAAAGTCTTTTCAAGTTGTTCACGCCTTTGAACAGAATCAACATTAGACATTTCTTTGTCAGCTGCTAATTCTGAGTCTTCTTTCTTTATTGCATCAACTGCTATAACATCATTCTTTTGACTTGTATCAGTTTTATCATTCTCTTTGACAGGTATTGAATTATCCTCTATTTTTTTAGGTAGTTCGTTTGTCTCTTTAGTCTTTTTTAAGGAATCATATCCCCTGTTGGTTTCTTTTATCAATTCATTATCCATGTTATTTATTTTATCAACTATCTCTTGAATTTTTGGACTGATTGTCACAGTTTCCAAGATATTTGGTTCTTGTTTAATTTTTAATTTTTCAGTTTCAGGTACCCGCTCCACAGGGACAGGAGGTTCTTGTCGAACATTTTCATTATCAGGAAGTTTATCAGGAACTTTTGGCTTTAGTCTTTCAGCATCGACTACGGAAAAAATATATTATAATATCAGGATGTAATTGAAAATAATAGTTCTTCTGCAAATGTTATATTCGGTATTTTATACATTTTCTATAAATTTGTTTCAAATCATATAGAAGTCATACCTTCATTATGTATTAAAATATCAGACTGTTCAGGTTGATCTGGCCTATGAAGCATGTCCTTATTAATGAGCGCATGAGGCATATTATTGATTTGACTAGGGAGCTTCATGGTTGTTGCTGTAACTCTAGAATTGGATGTTTGCTCTATAGCATACAAATTTGCATATGTCCCAAGAATCATGATCCAAACACCAGTAAATACAAGAATCTGAAAATCAGCCTATTATGTAAAAACTATACTGCTTTTAAATTTGTATTCTAAATATATATTTTTTATTTTTATTCACCTGTGCAAGCAACCTTTCATTAGTATTTTTTGTATTAATTGATATAAAAAATGCAGCTGGGAATATAAGGCATATAATAACGCCAATAGTTGACCCAACTATGCCCAAAACTAACTCAATGTTAGGAATTAAAACTCCAATGGTTAGAGCTATTATGACAATAAAAGTTGTAAGACATCTAAATCTTGCTTCAGTTATATAGCTTGTTGTAGTTTCATGTGCGTAACCCTAAATTTTTATGAAAACTCAACTTATTAAACATTTTTGATAAAAAGTTCAATTAATATAATAAGATGATAACTTACTCTTCTGAATAACAAGGAATTCAAACTTGCTCTACAAGGGAAAATGACTAGAGGAAAGCTGAATGCCACAGACAATACAAAACCTATTTTGATTATTTCAGAGGTCAAGTTTGGTTCAAAACTCATTAAAATATTTCCTAGAAATTATATGGTTTTATACTTTTTTCATTCATTTAAATTATTAATACTATCAAATAATATGTATTATAATAGATACCTGTGAAAGGTTGAGTACAAAAAGCAACATATCCAAAAAATCCTACACTTATATAAACTGTAGTACATATATTTAATGCTCCTTTAACAACTTGATTCATTTTTTCTAAAGTAGCATTTGGCATGGCTTCATAGATTTCAAACAACTGAGTTTGACAAAAGAGAGCAAGGGCAAAAATAGGCAAGCATTGTAGTATACCTGCTGGTCTCCAATAATCAACTTTATCAAACCAGTCTGCTGCAAATATATGGTGGGTTGATTCAGCTATAACCTGAGGAAATGTACATAGCGTTTATAAAGTATTTAAAAAAAAACTAATTTCTTAGCTTTAAATATTTATTTTTTACATACTTTAAATACCAAGCAGATGTAAAAAGCAATGGATGCAGTACTGACACTTGCAAGACTGTCTACGTTCCTTAATAAGCCTAATGGTAAAACAATAAATATTCCAGTTGTGATGAGAAAACTAGTTCTTATATCTCCAGGATTTTTGTTTATCATTTCTCCAACAATTTGAGGGCCTAAATCTCCAACCACAACAAAAAACGCTATACATGTTCCTAGAAGAAATCCTATAATACATAGTTCAACTAAAATTTTTGCCATCGGACCAAACGTATGAAATGCAAGAAACTCAAAGTTCCTCCGTCGACACATAACTGCTGATTTGATTAAAAAGTGACATGCCAATCGAGAAAGTATACTACTTAATAGCAGTACCAAGGTTGCTAAGACTATGCCACATTGTTTGAAACAAAAAGGCATAGCCAACACACTGACACCAATGATGCCATTGGCAAGAGTCATAATGTGCGAGATCATCTTGGTATCACAGTCTTCACTGAGCGAATTCAAAATAAAATTCAAAATAAAATTGAAGGTCAGCCTATCCTTTTTGAAAGAAAGTTTTGCATATTGTGACCTGAAAGAATTTTCGTATTATTAATAACACAAATCTTAATAATTATCATTGCATGTAAGTAATGTCAAATAAAAGGATCTATTTGAAACGTAAAATAAAAGTAGAAATCTTTTTAGCAATCTGTTTACAACATTGCATTAACATTAGTGCCATTCGTTGTAAAAGTCTTTATCTTTTGTACAAAAATATTATAGTAAAACATTTTGATTAGACTTACCTTGAAAAAATGTTCTTTGCAAAATTACATTTTTGTGATGATTGTCGACCTTCAGTCTAATCTATGATTATTAAATTTTATTAACATACAATCATAATTCATGGTGTTATCGTAGCACCAAAATCGGTCGTATTTTTTGATGTAGAAGACTTTGGAGGTTAAGAAAACTGACCAAGTGGGTATGCAAATAGTAAACTTCTTAAAAATAATCAAAAAAGTTTATTGATTTTATTTGATCGTTTACTATTATTTACAAGAAAAACTCTTTATCTTTGATACTTGCTAATTAAAACTATATATCTTGAGAGATACATAAACAATAACAATGCAAACGTGTTATAAGTAATTCGGAACAGATGATTATATATGTCTATATGGAAGCAGCTGTTGATGGTATCTTTACAATCGTTGTACAGCGCTGAATTTAAAACGTTATCAAAAACTTATCAGATATAGCACATTATGTAATAAAAAGTTGAGTAAACGTGTGACAATGTATGCTACAGTACTCAAAATATAGCTTGTCAAAAGATCTAAGCATACACATACTTATGAAAATAAAACGTAAACGATTTTTATTGAAAATTTGATAAATTTTATTTCCTACCAAATATGGCAGCTGTATTTAAACACAATATAAATATTTATTTTTAATGAATTAAAATCATTCAATTAACGGAATGAGGACTTATAAATAAACGTGGATTGCAATGCAAGAAAAAAGCCTGAATACTTTTAACAAAAAAAACTTTTTATCGTGAAATTACTCAGTAAATAATTGTTAGAGGAAGCACAATCGTCCACATTGACGCGACTCAGAACCTTGCAAAAACGCAAAACAGCTGTTATAATAATATGACCATACGCGACATACGTGTAGAGTGATGATTGGTTTATTGATGTAAAAGCTTACGTGAAATAATAATTAGATGATTTGGGATTAGCAGTAAATATTTGTAATGTACAAAATTAGTAAATGATCTTGTTAGTTTTTCGTTATTTAATGAACTTGAAAAATTGTGCACATTTTCATTGTTTCTATAAATTAAAAAATGTATTGGTTTTTATGAATTCGATGACTGTATTTGTGCATACATTATAAAAAATGTAATGGATCAGAACTTAACTATAAGTTGCATTAAGTTAACATTTGACAAAAAATTTCCTTACAGTTAATTAGCAAAATGTTTGAGAATAATAAAATAGTTCAAATCAGTTTTGTACTTATACAAGTATTTTTATTATTTTATTATAAATATTTAAAAACATTTGAGTACTTTATACTTGGGACATAAATATTAAGATGACCGTCTTATTTTTCAAAACTGACACTATTATACGCAACATTACACAATATTTTTTGAATCGAAATACATCATGGCTAAGGGAATTAATCGTAATTTTTTTTGGATCCCATTTTAGAGTTGTTGGACAGACACCTAGCCCGATTCGGTGAATTTTAAATTATGTTAAATATTTTTCAATCACACTTTTACTAACAAATTTAGATACTTTAAATTCTGACGTGTAAAAATCATTCATTTGAAATCCAGAAAGTATATAGTATAAAATGATTGGTTTTTCACGTTAATATATAATACTCTTAGTAAAAGTATAATTGACTTTTTAGAATTCATATCAACATCATGCTCACAGTCCTTTCATACAATTCGTTAATATTCAAATGAAAATATTTCAAAATTTACAAGTGTAATATTACAACAAAAAATCGATAAAAAACGCACCGTACATACTGTCACCGAAATCTGGCTAGTACCTGACAATTAATGATTTGTAAATCTGCCCTCTAATAATGCACCTTTAGTTTTATTAATGTTCTTAGTTCTTACCTAATTTTTATTACTTGACTTGTAATTATTACTAAATTCCTCTCGCATAAAAAATAAAATATTATACACATTAAAACGAACGTCATTACCACTCGTATTATTGCGTAAAGGGGTTCGTTTCTCACAATCGGCTTTACTTTTCTTTTATGTACAAAAATAGGAAGCGAAAAAAATGCATTTAGCTATAATACCTGAAAAAGTAGCTAAGCAAATTTCGTTAAATAACAAAATAATTATCTGATGAGAAAAAAATCTAAATGCTATTGATACAAACTTTCGACTAATATTTTGTTTTTAAAAAAGTGATTGATTGATAAAAATTAATTTCGTTATGGAAAACTAATACTAGATATAAGATTGTATCGATAACAACTGTTCGTTTTTTATTCGATAAATAAATCTATTATCAAACAATTTTTTATATACTATTAAAGTTCAAAATTGGCTTAGTACTATTTCAGCTCTTGGCTATTTAATAAGTCTTGTTAATCTTTGAGTTGTATCTGTTTCTATTTATTTTTGCCCTTTTAGTAAGCCTAATTAATTTGGGCTCAGTCAAAATACTTGCATAACAAAGAAATCTTATTTTAAATGAAAGCAATTCGACCGCATTAAGAAACGGTTGCTTGAATCCTGACGTTTAGAGTTAATCACGATCTCACTATTCTTTACTAAATATATCTGAAAAAAATGACAGCTAGAATATTAAATAAACTTTTTTTTTCAATGTTGAGATTTGAATCATGATTTTTTTTTTACTATACTCGACGATTGTGTTGATTGTAAATTCAAATAAGCGGGATGATGATGTGCTAACAATAAATACAAACTATCGACATGGAAGTTAAAACGTTTATCCATACGCTACATGAGAACGGGATTAATTAGCGCTACTAAATTTAACGAATTTCAAAATTTTGGATAACGTTCATTATTTGGAACATTTTAATTGTGCGCATATAAAAAGCAAAACAATCGATAAATGAAATTACTTTACACCTCATTGCTGCATCACGAACATCAATCTGATTAACTACGATAAAAAATAATTTAGTCGGACTGATCGCACTAGTCGAAAGTACGACAAATTCCAAGTGGGAAATGTATTCTATATTCGTGGCTGCAAACGTTAGATGTCGAGGGCTATTCATTTAGTAGATTCTAAATTCCATTCCTTGAAAGGTTGTTCAACGTGCCTAAATCAGGGATTTGCTCCTCCATCTTTTTTAGTTTCTTCATTAGTAGAATTTGATTTCTCATCTTTTTCATTTTCTGAAAGTTGAATTAAACATTAATTATTAAGGTACAATTTATTTGCAATATTTGCAATTTACGTTTTTAAAAATGCTTTTAAAATACCTTTCACTTCGGATTTGATTTCGTCTTCTTTTTTAACGTCACCCTCTGCATTTTCTTGACCCTTTTCTAATCGTGGTCGTTTCCTTGAACCCTGCGAGTAGATAATAATTTTTTAAAATAAAGACACTTTAATAAGTTAATATAGGTACCTCTACTCAAAAATTGTATTAAACTATAAATACCTTGAAAGATCTGTTATCCCTTCTGCCACCTTCACCTTCATCTTCACTATCACTGAATTCATTTTCATGTTGTAACCTTTTGTCAATGTCGCGCTGAGGAAGTCTCTCATCGGGATTTACTTTCTCATCAGCTTCAGAGTCTTCAATGACGGCACCGTCTTCTGGAATAGCTTGTACTTGAACTCCTGGTGCATGAGGCAACATCCTAAGATTTTCAAATAATCTAGTTCTGAAAAATAGCAATTAAGTATTAATGAAAAGACTTCATTTTTTATTATTTCAATATTAGAATAACTTTAAATAATCTTACTTGATTTTTTCTAAATATTCAGGAGTGTTCTGATTTGCCATATTTGATGGACTAATGTGTAATTTGAAATCTGGTCCAAAGTATTCAAAATAGTCATTGTATGGTAGTTCATTTGCTATCTCTGAACCAAGCGCTACCGAGGTTTCATATGTCCAGCATCTTGAAACATTCCTAATTGTGTAGCCACCACCTCCAACCATTAAGAAAGGCAAGTTGTATTTCTTCACAAACTCAACACACTTTCCATGCCCTCTTACAGTGAGATTAAAACAACCTAATCTGTCTCCTATACATAAGATAAATTAGAATTTAATTAATTTTTCAGTTACTTTCTGAATATGTGCATTAAAAAAGTTATTACTAACCAGTCAAAGAATCAGCTCCACATTGAAGTACAACAGCCGATGGCTGGAAAGTTTCCATCACTTTAGAAATTATTGGTACAAATATAGACTCATAACTATCATCGTCCATGCCATCTCTAAGAGGAATATTGACAGCATAATATTTTCCCTAAAATCACAATATGCATTCATTCAATAAAATTATTTAACTTAAATTTTTAAAATAATATAAGCCTTAAATGTATGAAAATATCATATTTACCTTTCCAGCGCCAATGTCTCTGAGATCACCAGTTCCAGGGAAATATTCTCCATATTTATGGAATGAAACTGTCATTACTCTATCTGTTGTATAGAAGGCTTCTTCGACTCCATCACCATGATGGACATCAATATCAATATACAAAACTCTTTGATGGTATTTAAGTAACTCTAAAATGCCAAGCACTATATCATTAACATAGCAGAAACCTGAGGCTTCACTTTTTTTCGCGTGATGAAGTCCTCCACCCCAGTTAATGCAAATTTCAGAAGCTTGCTTATTCAATTTTACAGCTGCAGCTACTGATCCACCAGCGGATAATTGACAAAACTCATAGAGACCATCAAAAACGGGACAATCCTCACCAACATTAACTGAGAAGAAAATCAAGAATAAAGTCAGGTTTCTTAATTATATAAGAATAAAAAATATGCATGTATCAAATATAATTCTCACATCTTTGCATTTGTTTGTTGTATTCAGTCATATTATCAGGCCTGATTGACCTTAAAAATCTAATATATTCATCACTATGAAACTTAGTCATTTCATCGGCAGTAGCTTTATGTGGTCGCTGTAAAAATGGTAAAAATGAAACATTGTTTTACTTAACTGCAGTGATTTTTCATACAAGTTTTCTATTTTCTTATTATCTACTTGTGATGGTATCTACATACTTGTGATACCTTTTTTTCCAAGATATTTAAAATGTATCACTTATATGTGCCATAATGGTATATTACACTAAAAAATTTGATAAAATGTAATTAAAGTACTTACATAAATTTCCATTTTACGATAGAGTCCATAGTTTAATAATAAATTATGTGTCATCCTTATGCGGTGCGGTTTCATTGGATGACCTTGTCCATAGTAATAGTTGCCAATATCGCCTAAAATGATTTTTTGCATTGTAAAAATAATCCGTCATGTTACTTAAAAGAAATGAATCGAACATTTTTTCACTGCCAAAAAATGTTTCACAGCTATAGACTATTGAATATTTCATTTTCAGTTGTAGGCTACTAGTGGTTTTC
The DNA here is from genome assembly GCA_024372645.1 of Trichomalopsis sarcophagae. Lineage (NCBI taxonomy): Eukaryota > Metazoa > Arthropoda > Insecta > Hymenoptera > Pteromalidae > Trichomalopsis > Trichomalopsis sarcophagae. The sequence continues at coordinate 1,152,570 of QLSS01000044.1, read as the reverse complement.
AAAATGGAGTCTTCTTGTGTTGCAGACTATCAAGGACCAAGTGTTAAACTTAAGAAAGTAAGTACTTTTAAAATATTGATTCAAGTGATGAAAATTTCTTAAAACATGTGGTCCAAAAACAATCTCATTCAATTACATCCAATTTATGTTAAAAGTATAATTATATCATGTATATGAGTTTTAATTGATTAGGGATGACTTGTAAACAAATAATGTACTGTTTTACATTAAATCCTCAACAAGGTGTTTTCAAACTCACTTGAGGCAACTACTTAGAAAAATAATAATAGCACAGTCACAAATTCATAAAATAACATATAACGCATCCCTTAATTAAATCTATTAGCTACTTTGGTATTAGATGTTTAATACAATTATATCATTTCTAGATTAATCCAAACATTTTATTTGTTTAATAATCATGTATTACATGCAGCCTGATGTGCATAAGCACTATTTTTACCCCTCCCCCCCCTCCCTCTACCAAATTAAATATTAATTATTGTTTGAAAAAAAAACCTTTTACACTAATAAAAATAGTCCTACAGCATATACTTTTGCCAAACAATACCAAGGCCACATGATGCCAACGAACGGATCGAAAAATTCGGCATCCCAAAGGATCGCACGACCATTTTTTTGACAATCAATGAAAATCGTCTTAAAGCCCATAGTTGGCTAAAAACTCATTATATAACTTGGAATTCATAAGCGGAATAGTCGATAATGCAGGAAAAGTCCAACATTGAAGAAAAATTGAGCGATTATTGCGTCGAAAATATTGTTTTAGCGTCGGTAGCGCGAGAGATTTTCAACACAGGTACGGTCACACGTAGACATGACGGACGCCGATGGCCCGCTTCGTAAACTACGGGCGCTCGTAGCCGCGAACTGCGAGTCTCTCGGCTTAAACTCGCGCGAATCGTACGCAAGACTGAAAACATGAAAATAATCCGAAAACTTCACTGAATCATTGTAAGCGACGCTAAATCAATCACGACTGCAGTGCTGAATCTCGAGGATGATGCCCGAATGATGAGGAAAAACACGATACATCGGCGTCGCTTGCGATGGGACTCGGCGGAGATCGTGACAATCCGAAAGCCCGTCAGACGAAAAATATAACGTAAAAATTGTACTCACTGTCGTAGTAATAACAGACTCGCTTGCGGCTATGCTGTAACTGGGACATATTGCTGGATACTGAGCAAAAACAAGCGGAGGTAAAATCGGAGTCGGTCCTTGGACCCCGAATGAACGAATTGAACGCTAAGCGCGGAGGAAAGCACCGCAGCACTCCACTCCAGCAGCAGGACTCGCTGAGCACACGGCGGCGGCAGGCGGCAGCGTCGCTGGCTTCGTCCAGCTGTTGCGCCTGCGCACTACGGCCTAAATTTCGCTCCGCCTTTTTCTTCCCGGAATTTCGCCTGGCGCGGTCGCCACTGTGGCCGACGCCATCTTGCTTGTTGCTCTCTGACCGTCACGTTGCGTCCGCCTGCATCGTTTCCTGGCGTATTGTGACCAATTGTCGACAACTTGTTACTGATAATTAACGATGGATTAATAACAGATGCAGTTTGGTTGAGCAGTATTTCGCGAAATTTCGAGTCGCGTTATTTTTAACGTTTAGAATCCATACTTTATTGAATTTAATATTTGCGACCGACCGAATCGCTTGCTACCGCAGTACTCGACTTATTCGAGAAACCGTTGCTTGTTATAGTCTCTTCGCGAAAGGAGGCAGTGTTGAACGAGCTTATCATACGTACGTTTGCAATAGTCAAACGAGTCGAGCATTCGGTTAAAGTAAGGCCTTTTGCAGGCACATTTTGGAAAAATCGTATACAAGCCACAACAATGGCCACGCACGTGCATTTCTAGCGGAGACGGTCATAGTACGTCCACATAATATATATTTTAGTTCGCGTAGTAGAACGCAGGCGCAGAGCAAGCACGAGTAGGCTACCGGCTTTGTTCCGGGAATTTATGAAAACATTTTTGATAGACTGACTGTAAATCGCGAGTGGTTTTTCAACATGTTGTGCATAAAACGATAGTTTTTACCGGAAGGTATACACGGCAGCTCCATTGAAAACGTTGACTAAACGTCGAGCTAAACTTTGAGGGAGTCTGCGGATAAGCCGGGATAGGCTGTATCAACGCAGATTGTCGACAATTGTCAAGTAAGTGGAACATGTTACTTTTATTTGTCGTGCAATTATTTATTGTTCTATAATGCCTTAATTTACCAATAATAACCATTGAGTTGCGACGTAATTTCGATCGAAATCGGAAACCATAACTAACACGTATAAACATGCACAGTGCAGTGCACATTTATAAATATATAAGTAGATGGAGAAGAATTTTTACACATTCTTTTGTTCGATTCATGCCGTTGATTGTCGATATGAAAGTATATGCCCATAAGTATAGGCGTATAGAAACACTGTGCATACGTTCTGGGTTTTCTTTGTGGGTCAGAATCTAAAGAGAAGTTTTTGAGTTATTTTATGTTTAAAGGAATTATGAAAAAGAAGTCGAAACTTTTTCTTCAAAATTGAATATATCTGACTTTTAAGTGAGGTGGTTTCCTAAAGTTGCTTGTAGGTAATCGTTAAAAATAGTAAAAGGAATGGAAGACATCATTTATTTTTCATCATATTTATTGTGTTGATATTTCACCATATTTTTATAGTCTATAATATATTTTATCTTACAGTACAACATAGTCAACATAAAATAGTTTTTCTAAAGTTTAATGGATTAAGCCGAATCCTAGGTACAGACAATTTATAATTTGTTTTTCATTTGATTGATAATTGCTATAGTTTTATGTATTTTGTTAGACTTAAATTTTTAAGATTCGCTTGAAGTATTAAAATAACGATCAATCTTGTCATAAATATATTTCATTAGATTTTTTTTATTTAAAAGCTTTTTGCATAACATTGCTCTATACATCTCCTATTTAGATAAAATTGTACCGACATTTTTTTCAAGACAATACGTTTGTTAGACAGTTGCCTACAGAGTTTTTATATAATTTTCATTTTTTTTTTTCTATGAGGCTCATTAAAATTGTACAAGCAGTAAGTATGGTTATTAGATTATCCCTTGGTTGATAACCGATTTAACTCAATTACAATGATTGAGTGTTTGTCTCCAAGTTTTTAGTATTGTTGATAATGCCATCCTTATGCTGCACCCTATGTAATGACTAGGTTAGTAAAATGTGTAAGTCATGCAACATGTTTTAAATTACAATTAAAAATAAAAAATGCATATCAAAACGAATGGTTTTTAGTTTTGGTTTTTAACCAAATTTATAAGAACATCAATTCACATAAATGCAATAGCATCTCCAGTGTGGCAGTATAATTTTCACTTTTTTAATCAATTATATATATTTACCATTCACATTTTTGCAAAAACTTACGCAAAACATTGTTAAGAATCAACTTACTTAGTTTTATCACATTCATGAATATTCGATTTTAAAAAAATTTCTAGGTATTCAAGTATTATAAAAAATGAATGTATACATAGCTTTAAAACACTGAATACGCAGACCCAATCCAAAAAATTCCTGTAATTTTTATTAATGAACCAACTGATGTTGATGCCAGAAGAGTATCTCAGAGTTAGGAAAATATTGTATCGTAAAATTAGTTAAAAAACTTTCATTTCCATTAAATGATACCAGAATATTGACATTTTGTATGCATACATGTAAATTAAATTTTTTAAGATTTCATCAAAATTATTTATGATTTGGATTTACAATAATTTTACTAAAAAAATTGTTTTCCTGACTCTGAAGTAGATTTGCATACAATGATTATGCGACTTAGTATAAATATAATCTCGAAAGAGCTCTACAGGGTATGAAGTAGCTCAAGTACATTGTTCCAGTTGATTCATTTTACTGGGGACACCCTGCATAGGCCAAGAGCAGATACTTTAGTGATCTCTCTACTTTATTGGACATAGTGGTGTTCTTTATCCGTGCTAGGTTCTAGATTTTTTAGTTTCAAAAGCCAAAGGGCTCGTCATGTCATCACAGAATCAAGACAAGTTTTAAACCGTCCACTTGTAAAATTATAATATCTATGCAATATATCCTGCCTTTTACTGAAAGCCAAAGAAGTTAGAAGATGAAAAAAATTAGTTGAAAAAGTTGCATAGTAAAATTATTGTTCTGCTTGTTTAGATTATTAGTTTGAATTTATTTTTTTTATTTTCAACATATTATTTTATTAAAATTTATGATTATTATGTAAAAAACGTTACTTGAATTTTAATATTGAAATATTATTAGAGATTTAAAAAAGCAATAAAGAGACGTTTTAAGTATTGAATAAAATATGTTATGTATTCGAGTATAGGATTCATAGGATAGTATCATCAATACAAATAATTCTAAGTAGTCAAGTGCAATCACATTTCTTTGGCTTTCAGAAAGATTAATGAGCTAGTTGCATAAAAAACATTCTAAGTAAATATATTTCTATAGAGCTATCAAGAGCACCAAAATCGATTACTGTATGAACCAAGTTTCTTATAGATTGATATAAGTCCTGTCTTTTTTTTCATCGACTTACAAGAATAAACTTAATGCAGTTGGCACTGCACTAGTGTTTGCGTTGATGTTTCAAAATTTTATCAGAGCGGTATGCTTAAGTTATGTTTTTTATACGAACTTTATATCTCGGTAATTCGTATCACTTTTATGATTGCAGAGTTCAAATTATTTTTGATCGATCCAGATCAGACATCAATATGGGCCTTTATGTACACTTAAAATATATAATATGTATAATGCGTTTGTCAATGAAAAATCTATTTGTCTCTGGCAGGAATCATAAATCTTCGATTGATCAATAGTTTTTTCAACAGTGGGACCAGATAACCGTGCATCAATAAATACTTTGAAAGACGTATTTAAATATTTCATTATGTTCTATCATATTCTTCTTCACAGTTTGTATTGACCGTTATAAGATTCAATGCATTTTATTCTGCGATTAATAAAATACTTGAAAATAATGTGTTTCTGTATAATTCAAACCATTCAGTGATGCCCGGCAATATCTGAATGATATAATCTTTCGTTTTTGGAGAATGTTCTCTCTGCTTTGTTATAATTGTACTGGAATATTGGACAACCGCGTGTGATACTTGTGCAACTTATCTTGAACATTTAAAAGTCGTTATTTTTTACACTCGATATACACGCTCTATATTCTTACAACTTAGATTCTCCCGCAGTTAACAATTTTTTCCTCTACTATACAACAGTCCAACAGAAGAGTAGTTCCAAGTTTTACTTGCACGTATTGTTTGACTAGCAAAATCGCAAAAAGAAAAAGCAAAGCGACTATAAAAGTCCTCGATTTACATTGATAAAAAATGATCGATTTTATGTGCCTTTTTACCGCAATTCTTTTTATTTTGTCAAAATTTAGATCGCATTTCTTTTAACGCGCAACACATTTTACACCGAACGGATTATCTGCGCTTTGAAAAATCATAAATATCATTAAAGTGTCTAAATTCGTATGAAAATGTGCAAAATGAATGTATGCCAGCATCTCTTATTCGAGAAAAAGAATCATTTTTAAAGGTGCGATCCCAGCACCAAACTTCTATACAGATAGGAATACTTCATTATCAGTGAAAATCATATGATCACTGAATGTTACATGGTTTAATATAATCTTTTTAATTGGAAAACGCTTAATAATTTAACGCCAATCACAGTTTCCATACCAATGTAAGATAAGGATTTCCGAGGAGAAATAATCAAAGGAAGCGATTTCAACGGTTGTTCATGGAAAAACATAAAAGTTCCCCCCCCCCTTACCTCCCTCAATAGAATGATGATATATATATATATATATTTCAATAAAATTTGAAAGCCTCCCGGGAACAAGGTTCTCTTACACCAGTCTTTCGATCGATTCGCTCGCTCCGTCACTCCCGCAAGCATTCGCTCCAAATAGCTGCGCTATTCTTCTATAATCGCCTCTTCACACTCTCTCGACTCTCCAGCTCGCTAGCAGGTCGCTCACGCACTCGTTACACTGTTACACCATCGCTGTGCTGCACAACGAACTGCGCATAATATCTCGTCTGCCACCTTCATGTATCATGTATACTTCGTGTCGTCGCGTTCACCCCATTCACAGCGAGAAGAACTTGAGGAAGGTCTGGGGAGGTATCGGAACGTGGAGGGAGGCTCGGTCGACGTCGGCGAGCTTCTCCTGGAAGGCCGGATCCTGATCGGCGATGCACGGGTGGCCGAGCGATCGCCAGAATAGACAGCGGCAGTTTCGGCACAACTGAATCATTTCCGCGTACTCCTCGCGCAGTCCGAAAGACCTGTGAACGAAGGGGAAATTATCGTTTATGTCGACGAGAATTTTTTAATTTTGGTTTTTATGAAAATAAATAAATAGTTCTTCTTCGCCAATTACAAGTACCTTCGGGCAATAGTGAATATAGTTTTCCAGTCTTTTTCGGGATTGTTTTGTCGGGCAGTGGCGATCTGCTGGGGCGTGAAGTGATACTGGGCGAGCTCTCGCCAGATCCTTTGCTCCTGCGCCAGGACGGCAAGATGCTCACAAGCCTCGGACGAGGCCTCGATGTCGCGAGGGTCGCTCAGTCGTAGCAGGACCTCGCGCCGGCACTCGGCCGGCAAGTCCGACCACTGGGGTTGCTGCTCCTCATCTGGCTGTAACATTTTTCTCCGTTATCTTCTATATATGATCTAAAATTCATTACGATCGTCGTACGTCTCTATTGAATTGTATATCTAGTACCTGAGTGATTGTGATGGAAGAAGCAATCTGCAGTATTCTGTCCAGGGCCGCTTTATGTTTTTCCCAGAGAATGACTGAACCCAGTGGTCTACCACCCCAACAGCAACCTGCACTAAAAGCTCGGACCCTCTCTATAAGTCTGCGCAGTCTCCCAGTTTGCTGCTGCGATAAGGACACTGTAACGAGCGGAATATAAACCTTCTTATATAATCCACCTTCAGATCGTGTTAAGAAAATAAGCTCGTAAAGATAATGAGTTTTCATTTTTATGGGACAATGTTCGGTTGAATCGGACTCTAATTATTGTGTGGCCTATATTTTATAGCAACATGTTTTTCTCATTAAGTGATATTCAACTTAGACCCTCGAAACAGGATGTGCGATTAAAATAAAATCATTCAACTTGACAGTGAAATTGTGAAATGCGTGGGTGTGTATGATGCGATGTCAAAATTAAAGTGGGTTTTATAGTCACCTTCTAACGCGACCTCCTCGAGCATGTTAAAGAGCACGCGTTGAGCGCAACCGCTCAAACCACCCATTCGGTGGCTCACCAAGAGATCGAGGAGACGCACGATGTAATTAAAGCGCCGACAGTCGTGCACCGCTGATAAAAAGTCGAGCCTCTTGAGCGCATCGCTCAAACCATTGAATCCTGCGATCTGTGAAACGGCAATAGCCAATAAAAATTTACATTATATAGTTTTCATTTAAATTAATTTTCTGACACGTCCTTTCTTGATCTAACACGGTTTTCATATTATTATAGTTGTTTTATTTATCGTATAGCTAGTATACCGTTTAAATTAAGGTAAACAGCTGCATGTTATACGAATTTCAATTCGAATCTGTCGTTAAAAAGGGCACTAATTTTAGCTATCGAAAGCAATGTCGCAATAATTGACTCTTTCTTCTATCCAACTTTATATAGATCAGCGAGAAACATTCATGACTTTCCAATGTCTCAGAGCCGGCAGCGACCGGATTTAATCTCATTTTCCCCCTTTACACAGAACGATCTAAAAATAAGGAACGTGCACTCTAGCAGCAACCAGTTAGCACACGTCGGAAGAGTCACTCACCTCACGGGTGCACTTCAGTGTGATGTGACAGTGTGGCTGGACGGCATCTTCTGAAATGGCAAAAAAAGGAAGAGTGATGATGCGAGTCTTAAGAGCTTGCTCCAAACTCACTTTTCACGCTCACACTTATTCCCAATATTTCTCTATTTCACTCTTTATTTCAATGTTTTACAATAACTTCCGCAATTTGCCGTGTGATTATTGCACTATCTTTGATAAAGAGTCTTTTGGACAGTTCTTTCCTTTTCTTTGTTAATGATGGGTATACTAGTATTTTCTATACAATCTAATGCTTTCTTTATTTTAACATTTTTATAAGTGTTTTCTGCTTTATCAAGTTTAAGTTACTTGAGTTCCGCTTCCAAACAGCTGGTACTCTAGTTCCGAAATGGGAAGGTTCACCATTTTGCACTTCAAAATGTCTCTCCGATCAAAGTATAAAGTGTTGAGCATGAAAGCAAACTTTACTATAATTAATGAAAATAGCATATAATCGTATCAGTGTAGCTTTTTCAACTCAAACATTACATTTCATGTTGACATAGTTTGCAGAGTTATAATCAAAAGCACTTCAACAAACATCTTCGCCTCCATCAAGAATTCAGCATTTTATATAAACGTATACTTGCCTTTTTTCTTTTCTTTTTCCTTTTCTTTTTCTCGTTTGTCGCCATTGGTATCCGCTCTGTAAAACAAAAAAACAAGAAATAGTCATAAATTTTATGCGCTATTTTAGCTTTTTCTGTATTTTTATTTTTTTTCTCGTCATTAAGACTACGCTTTTAATGTAAATTCTTTTTATTAAAGCAAAATAAACATTTCAGTCGCTTCGAGTTTTCCAGTTTCATGAGTTTTCTGCGAAATGAAAGTTCGTTAACTGCTATATTTATAGCAGCTTGTTAAAAACATTTTCTAGCATATGCGTTTAGTGAGGTGAAAATTTGCATAATTTTTGTTCATTATGAATTTACTCTGAATGGTACTATGATTATTTTTCTTTTATAGCATTAGATAGTAATAGTGCTTTAGCTTATTATTGTGCTTAGCTTTATAACCACACGACAAAGAACATATGCGTGACTCACAAGTACACCAAGAGACAATTTATTCCGACGAATAAAACTTGTCAAGATCAAACCGTGAAATGTCAAAACAATATAATTGTCTCCACCTAAAATGATTACGTATAGGCAAATATTGAATTAATTAAAAAAAATGAGTTTACGTTCAAAATAAATATTTGATATATTAAAATATCTTGTAGTTGGCAATAAAGACGATTTGGTTATAAAACTTGAACATTGAATCGTTAGAGACCACTTTCCTCGATTACCTACGTTGCATATCGAATATCCCTATCCTTAAATATACAAACCCACGCAAAAACTTAATTACTTGCTAGAATCTTGCTGCTACGTATTTATTGCACTAAAGATGTTCTTGTTATACGATCGGTCGCTTGCAATCAAGCGGTCATTGACCTTACCAGCACACGTTTCTCCTTCGCTCTGTCCTTCTCTACTAGCCACAACAAAAATACGACCACGTGCTGTAACGCAAACGCACTGGCACTGGCTCAAAAGCGGTAGCAAGAAATACACATACACATTTCGCGATTTTACCTGGGACGCAAAGCTAGCAAACTCGTTCACGGCGATAGCAAATATCAGAGCGCGTATAGCTAATACTGGTGACCTATGTGCCAACGCGACCATGATCGAAATCTCCGTCGCTATTAATTTATGTGAATTCTAGTACATAACCATTGCGATTCTTTATTATTCCTCACGGATGCAGGGCAGATGGCACTTTGGTATAGAATCGATGAAGAAAAAGAGTGCCACTTTCGCCGCTCGCGCTTATACTCCCCACGACGAGCATAGAAGTATATATCGATCGACCTACAACTGCAACACAGCGAATATTTAAAATGCAACAAGTGCAGTAGCCCCGGTTATTATAATGCCGAGCGTCTTGTCCGCGATCCCATCCGTTCGTGCTGGTCGCTGGATTAGAGTTTGACGAGACTAAGGTGTTACAAGAGTAGTTTCGCGCACGATCTCTTTTTGTCTTGCTCTTAAAAATAAGATGTTTGGATGACGAAGCCCTTTTAAATAATAGTAGATGTAATCACATTTTTTCATGCTTCAATACAGGGCTACTTACTTTAATATAACAGAGTTATTCTCCATTTTAGGATAAAATTAATTTTTTTTATCGTTTTCTTGTTACACTAACTAGAATATATATAAAAATTTGTATTAAAAAATTGAATACTTTTTTTAAAACGAAAATTATTAATAAAGTTTGGAATAATACTATATAGTGTGAATTCGTAGAATTCGCGGTTGAGTAATCCGTTTCCAAGACATAAGATCAAATCTGATCAAACGTACTTTCAAAATTTTATTGAAACAATAGTTTGGCGAAAGCTACTCACAAATATATATATAAGGAATGAAGGCGCGCTTCGCGCGCTCTTGATTCTATCTCTGTCTAATAACACTGGTAGAAAATCTATTATAAGTGTTGGGCGGCACACTAACGTCTGCTAATATTTTATAAGCATGTAACATGTTACTAAATCCCTCAAAACTATTTTTTAATAAATATATTAATGATGCTCAATGTCGTGATCATTGGCTTGAATAGTGAATTTGAAGAAAAGTTCAGTAAAAGAGTTAGTGGGTTTGTCTATCATTACAATGCCATTTATTTGCATTATAAAAAAGCTATACAACTGAAATTTTACACAGATACTTAATATGCTACGTAGAAAACATGTAACCTACATGATTATAATTGAATTGTTTTCATTCATATTTTCACATCTGAAGCCCATATGAATTTTTTAATTTAGTGTATTAAATTTTGGTTGTAGACAGTTACACAGAAACTACCATCTCTAGCACATTATATTTCTGGTTTCCAGTGTATTTTTACATGAAGAAAGTGATAAGTATTTTAGCTTTTTTGTCAAGGTTTTAGGTAATTAGAATTTTGACTTTTAACAGTTGTGAGAGATTTTGAGACCGATACCTGTTTCTCCATTTTTGCATTTTTTCTCATTCGATAACTAACAGGTTTAGAGTGCTCATTTTTTGCATTAGATAAACCTCTGATTTCGACTCCGACACTGATGTGAATTCAAACTCATGCTATACGACTAAATAATTATCATGGGTGTTGTAGTCGAATACAAAAGTATTTCAGTTAACGTTGATTCAACTTTAAATATCTTTTCACAATCACAAAAGAAATCTATATGCAAAAAATGAGCTCTCTAAACCTGTTAGTTTTCGAATGAGAAAAAATGCAAAAATGGAGAAACAGGTATCGGTCTCAAAATCTCTCACAACTGTTAAAAGTCAAAATTCTAATTACCTAAAACCTTGACAAAAAAGCTAAAATACTTATCACTTTCTTCATCTAAAAAAACACTGGAAACCAGAAATACAATGTGCTAGAGATGGTAGTTTCTGTGTAACTGTCTACAAGCAAAATTTAATACACTAAATTAAAAAATTCATATGGGCCTCGATGTGAAAATATGAATGAAAACAATTAAATCATAATCATGTAGGTTACATGTTTTCTAGGTAACATGTCTAATAGCCTTTTTACAATTCAAAGAGCATTGTATAATGATAGACTTAAACTTACTGACTCGGATACTGAACTTTTCATTAAATTCACCTCTCAAACCTCGCCGAGGGCGACTTTGGGCACAAAGACACAGTATATCTTCAAACTCTTTATTCTTTTAATTGAACTTCTCACTGACATTTGAAAAAAAAAACTAAATAATATTCACATACTTTATTACTACTTCAAATAGGGTTAGGGTGCCGCTTTTCAATAGACTTGTTGTACATCTATACACTCTTGGTAATGATTAATTTTTACTAAAATTTCTTGCTAGTTATATTACATATATTTTATATGTTATCAAGGTTTCCACATTTCATTTTAAACACCTTAAACCTGGGAGCTGGGCAAAAAAATTAATATAAAATTAATTTCTTCAATGACTAAGTAACTACGCCGCATGGTCATTTTGTTTCTGAGTGTATGTGTGTGTGTGTGTGTCTATATATATATATATATATATACACACACACAGCAGAGCTAAATGTTTATATTTTAAGGACGTTTGAGAAATAGAACTTAAGCAACTTGCTAGTATTTATTATTCTTAATAAACTAAGATTTATGATGATGCTGAACGGGGCACTTCCAAATAACAACAGAGTTAAAATTTGCTACTCTAAAGTTTTAACAAATCAGTTATTTTTATAAAAGAGAAAACATTTAAAAAAAAATAATTTCTCTTTAATTTCCTTCTTCTGAGGCTATTAACCAACGTACTCATAGATAAATTAAAACACCTCGTGAAAGTCGAAATAAATACCCCATCGCGTGTTTCAACACAGATTATCGACCCGCAGTACTGTTAATATCTTTTTTGTGTTCCTACTAAAACAAAGGAAAGTGCATTCTGAAATATTTGCTTCTTCGCAGCTAGTAGCGCAAAAACAGATAGAATATCCGCATTAACGTCGACCTCGAAAGAAGTCTTGCTGGTCCGTGCCTCATAATTGTAGGCTTTTTACTAAAGGTTTTGCACGCAGCAACATCGTAGCTATATGCAAAAGTTGTAAATCAACTCGCGGTTCTGAGTCACTTGGACGCGAAGAAAAGAGATCTTTCCTAAGGAGTAGATATATAGAAAGAACTAAAGAGAGAAAAACACTGCGTGGGCGAAGTTGGCGCTCGTAGTATATATATGCGTGTCAGGATGATTGGCCGACACCTTTACTTGCGCGGACTCTTGAAACGCTGTCTTTATGGCATGAGAAGTCCTTGGTCGCACTGCGCTATTAGAATTATTGAAAATTACTGTATGGTTTCGTCGTTTCGTGTACGCAATGCCATTCATTGTTTCAGTCGAAGACTGTTTAATGGTGACTAGGAGTTTTTTATTTTTGCAATGTAGCTATGGTGTTGCTTACGTGCATTCAATCATGGGAGCAGGGATTTTAATTCATGTGCATTTTTTTTTCGAATACGTCATCATTTGATTTTCACAAATTAAAATCATTTTTTTTAACAATAAACAATTGTGTACATTTTTCAAAAGTTATAATAGAAAAGAAAGGCTATAGCAGGCATTAAAACGGTCATATGTATATTAGAACCCACAGAAGTAATAAGTCAAGTAGTAGACGCTTACAGTCGCGACAATCTAAAAATATTATAGCGTCAGAGTTAGTTCAATGACTTACGCGAAAGTTCTACACTAAAATTAGCAACTTCTTATAAATGGTACTTGCAGCACTACTATAAACGTATAGTTAGAAACTCATGACTGTCGGTAATACAACTTCAAATATAACTATTTCCGTATTTGTTAAAATTTATTCTTAAATTAATGCCCAAGATAATATTACAGGATGTATAAATAGCAAGTGCTCAAAATATTCGTCGCAAAAATAGAGTGCATCAGGAAATAATTGGACTTGCGGGTATACTCAAAACGTAACAACAGTACACCTCTAATCATTCACTGATGCGCGATATTTCTAATTATTTATGTAATTCGGTTTCCCACATTTTTACATAAATTAACCGCACTGCCTGCACATTACACAAGGGAAACGCGTCCATGTGTTCAGCCTCGCATTCAAGCATTAGAAAAAAGTCATGCCCCGAGCAGTATTCAGACAGACAGACAGCCGTAACCCGCTCGTACGATAGAAGCTTGCGTATATACATCAGTCAGACGGAGCGTGTTACACGCGTTGACGGCGCGAGCAGATCAGCTGGAGAGGAAGACCTTGCACCTCGCTCGCTCTCCAGGGCATACAAGCGAGTCCGCGATCGAGAGAGGGAGAGAAACCCGGCACCGTTGTTAATCCGCGAGAGTTAAAGAGAGAGAGAGAGCGAGAGCGCATATACTCGTATTACGTAAGTCAATTAAGCCGGTAATTTATTTGCGCTGCAGCTTCCTCCACTTGAGTCTTGCCATCGGTGGCTCGACGCATCAGCTACTGATGATGCTCCTCGCGAGAACCGGAAGTGCTTTCCTCTCCGAAAATGCGTTACCGCTATACTTTAGACAGATTTTGATGCGCGATGACTGATAGTATAATTACGATGAGTGACTTGTGCCGTCGGATGAGAATTGTTAGTTCAACGAGTGACAGAAGTTGACTTGGATGGTAAACACACACACACACATATATATATATATATTAAAATCGATGAGCCTTTTTTCACTAAATAGAAAGGTCTTGGATAGTAGACCAAATATTTGTAACTGAGGCATCATATGCAACGAATTTTAAAACTCGTTGGGTTATTCATGATTACAGGTTTGTAAATATAACAAAAGTTAAATCGGACAAATAAGAAGCAAAAATAGTAGTTTTGAGAGTTTTAGCTGTTTTCCCAGAACTAAATACCATCTACTTTTAATAAGTTTCACAAAGTGTAAACATCAAATTTTTAAATAATATTGGCTCTATTTCAAAATTGTAAGTTTAAAAACTACGCAAATTATAGTTTACTCTCGTTTGATTTAAATAATGTAAATGTAAAAAGTCTTAAGTAGAATTACTATTATTTTTGTTTTATTTAAAATTCGACTTGATAGTTCTCACATGGAAGAAAATTCAGGTCATCTCTACTAAAGGTTGATACTGTGCAGTGCGGATTCGGAAATAAAATAAAATTTGTATCGGAAATCAATAGAGCTGCATTTCGAGGACAGTATTTTGCAATGAATTTATATTAAACAGCTCACTACAATTTTCAAAATAAACGCAGGTCTTTTCCCTATATTGTTGAAATATACAAATCATTTCAAGCGCAGAGTTCCTGCATAATACCTATGTCCGCACAAAATTACGTTTACCATAAACCGCGCGTTTAAATATTATCTTCCGACATACGAGGATGTTCACACGCATACACGCAAATGTATACAGGTGCCTCAATGCTCAGTACACGAAACAGTACCGTAAAGCACGACACCGCTGCAAAAATAGAGAAAAGCCTGATGCGCATCGCGTAGTGTCGTGCTGCTGTCAAGGACGTTCTGGCGTGATACTGTGCGCGAAAATCGCTGCACCGCGTCGTTACCGCGATAATTTGCCTCACAATTTTTTTTTAAATTGAGCACTCTCCGGCCCTTGATGATTCGGTTAGTCGGATGGATGATGAAATAGAGATGATGCCCGTAAAAGGCGATTAAAATTTGCAAACTGCCTTTGTTAAACAAAATTATTCTGTTGTCATGCTATGACATGGACACTAAGAGGAGAATGCAAATTTCGCGAGGACAAGTTCGTTATTAAATCTCCGAAATGAAAGCGAGCGAAAGCTAGTTATCCCAATCTCAACTGAAATCGAATTAAATCCGAACGAAACCGGCTGTATATGTCTTCGGGAAAAAGCGACACTCTATCGAGCGCCCTTTACTCACTCTTGGAAACATCCACACTGAGCTCTAGCTAGTAAACAAAGGCGTTCGAAAAAAAGGGGCGCAGAGCCCTAAGCCATCCGTTCTGGTTTCCCCAAAAGACTTTAATATTCACAGGCACTGCGGATAGCTAGATATGCGCGATGTGTATTGAAGACTTCCAGTCTGTCTCTTTTTCGTTCTTCGCGAGAGAAGCAGAAACGGGATGAGAAATGGGCACACGCTCTCGCTGGAGCTGGCTGTGCTCTCGTAGCTAGGTCGCGACCCACTTTCGTGTTTGGGTCGCGCGCGCTGCACACTGATATCCCTCTTCTGTGCGCTGGAACATCCCTGATGCTCTCTCGGCTTGCAAGGGCGACGCTCATCTTTATGGATCAGCGGCTAACGTTTTTCGAATTGTCGCCCGTCTCCTATAACCTATTCTTTGTCCACGCGCATATTGGGTAATTGCCTCGCCCCGGAAAATAGCGATCTTATCACGAGCGAGCGCCTGATGGAAGTCGATTGGAAACATCGGCTCATTCGGTGCGCTGTGAGAGCGAGTTCGTAACGCGATGCGGAACTTGCATGTTGCATGATGATTATAGAATTACATTGCGATGTTTGGTGTAACGAATAGAAAAACATTTTCTCGAGGCTTTACATTTATTTTTTCAGCGGATATAGAACGTACCTTTTGATTGGAAAGGAAAATTATGGGCGACTTGACCGGGTGATTGTGCGCGCGCACACGAGAACGTAACTGTGTCATGGTCATGGGGTGTCTAGTCATGTAGAAATTTAATGCGATTGACTGATCGATGATCACTATTAATAGTTTGAGAGATTAATGTGCAATTTTATTTACTGTAATTGTTCAAACAAGAAAAATTAATATTATCATGTATAGTCGGGGATGGTTTCATTCATATGCTGAAATATGACCTTCCTATATTTTGTTCGATATCAACTGTAATTTTTATTCAACATTAACATTTAAGTACCAAATAAAAGGGATGAATGTTGAAAAAAGCACTTTTGCGTTCAATTGCATTTTAAGAAGCCTCAAATCATAGCCTACATAGTTTTTGCAAGTTTATCAGAGCATTTATTAAGCGCGAGAAAGCGTAACAAAACACGTTTGCACTTGCTCTTGATGCGAAGAAGATACCAGGTAGATGCAGTTCTTGGAATCGGACTTTCAATGCGGTGCAGTCAAGCGAGTAGTTTAGAAGCTTCGTGTAAGCGACAGCGCGTTTGATTTCGACATATTATGCAGTATTCGTGTTGGATTAAAATGAAAGTGTATCGATACGTAACTGCATTACGCGACATTAGGATGCACTCACTCGCTTTCCAAAATTATGAACTTTTTCTTTGGCTTTTATAGGTGGTACTAATACGAATGATATTATACGATAATTCCCACACATACACTTATTTATATTCTTATATTTGATTTAATTTATTATAATATACATGAAATGTTTTTATAATGTTCTTATTATATTTCTAAGAACCTTATTACATTATTCAACCTCTAAAACTGTATAAGAATAATGCATTAGGATTTAATAAGTAACACATTCAATGTAATGCATATTCTCAGATTCTATGTAATAACTGTTTTTCATCTAGATACCAGACAAAGGCTGTGTCATAAAACTAATTTATGTCGTTGATATAAAATGCAGAAACAAATATTCCAAGTTATAAAATTGCGCAAGTAACAGTAGAAACCACTCACAATCAGTTCTATACCAAGGCTCGAGTTTCTCATTCGACGCAAGTACCGTAGAAAGTTCAAAACGCTATGCAGTATACACATGCACGCGGATAAGAAATTCGACTACCGAATCGATCCAGGAGAGACAAAGTGAGAGAACTAGCGCGCAAAGCGAGGTTGCAAGCGCTCCATAGATACGAGTAATTCTATAGAGTCAGTGGCGTTGCAGCTGCTAATCTTTGCACAACTCGCGACGTTAGTCCAGTATACACACGAGTATACATCGTTTTCCGATTTGGAAGGATAACTTTATACAGAAAGAGTAAATAACGCAGAGATGACTTTGATATCGCATACAGCCGTGTTGCCGGCGTCGCACACCATCATTTGGGAAGCTAATTTTTCGCGTGAATTGAGAAATGCTCGCGGCGCTGGCATCGACCTGCATTGTCCGGGGAAATGGTTTGTAAATTGCTGATAATTGCGGCTATGTATACGAGGTCTTTATTTTTGAAACGCTTATAGTTTTGTTATTTTCGTAAATGGGGCATTTACGTGGCGATGATTGTTACGGGGACGGGGGTTCCAATTTCGAGACGGCGATAGCAAGATTATAGACGGAAGTTTTTCTCCATGTCGCTTTCACCAATTTGCTCTACTGTTCGATGTAAATGTTTTGCTTCCTTCCTGCGAAAGCTTTGTAATAGTACATTTTGGAGATTTCCCTCTGGCACTGGCAAGGTCTTTGGTTCAAAAAGAACTCTGACGTGAAGGAACATCATGAACAAACATGCAACAAAAATAGGGCCCGCAAGATTTTTCCTGTATTTTTCCTTCCCTATAAAATATCGTTGAAACAAACTGTGCGACGAAATAGAATTCTAGTATCATTTTATTGTTTGATATATCTTATTGATAAAGCCTGCTTTATCTGGCTATAACAAACATGCTATATTTATAAATTTAGATAAAATATCTTGAAGGCTCGAAAGTATCGAAAAGTTACAGTTTTTTAGTTTACTTTTAAGCAATTCATCGTAAGGAAACTGTTAATATTTTAAATGTAGTCATATAACCGTAATCTTTGCTTCACTTTGTATTATACAAGTATATCTTGTCACAATGTCGTTATCGCAGTCTTGGTGTAACTGCGTCGCGAAGTCGCTAGAGAATCGCTTACATGAAGAGACAAAGGATCGCTCTGGTACGTCAAGTATGCGCACGTTAAGATGAAATAGAGAAGCAACTTTTTATGGAATCTCTTCCCTTTTGTTTATGCAAAAATGAAGGCGATTCTTGTATAGTTTTCGAATTTTAGAATTACTGACATGGCTGTATTATTTATTCTGTCAGATTCCATCGTAGTGCTTTTACAAAATCGAACTTTTTTAGATATTTTATCATGTATTTCAACAAATTGATGCGTGGAGTTCTTTATTATTATTATAGAAAGTGAAAGTTAGTTTAAACAGCCAAAATTAAACGCATAGAGGCATTCGACAGTAGTCTTTTTTACTGTAACTATATTTTATTATATTGCACTTGTTTCTTTAGAAGCAAACAAATATAAACCGTAGTATAGATTTAGTAAGATATGAAGTATTTATATCGATAAAAATATATTTCCTGGGATAATGAAATTCGACAACTTTCATTTCAAACTATTAAAATATGCGAGTTACATTAACGACAATAAATATTTTATTGGTTGGTTACTGACGCAAGGTTCATTTATTAGCTCGTGAAATTTTGAATCAGATCACCCGCCACCCCATAATATAAAATGACTGCATTAGCATAAAAGGAGATCAACCATATTTTTATCCACATCGCTATGTAGAGAATACATTCTGAAGTTCAAGATTGAACAAAGCCTCGTATAACTTGTCGAGCAGAAAAAATGCGAATTCGACCGACTCGTTCATTGAAAAAGCTCCGTTCGCTATGCGCAAGTGCCAAAACGACAGTAGCGCAGCGCACCAGCAGCTCACGCTCAGCGCGATGTAAACAAACAAAGAGCGCCTATCGGTGTGTTCGCAGCAGCGACAGCATGTGTAACAGCTGTGCGTGCAGGCATGCGAACGCGCGTGCGTATACACCTACACAAAGACAATCCCGCTGCTTCTCTCTCTTTCTCCAGCGGTGAGTGCGCGCGCGTTGCCATTTTTAAAAGGAAGCTTCGAAAGAAAGGTCGAACGAAGAAAGCTCGAGTGCAGGCCGGTGCAGGCCGATTCTCATCCGGCTTGCCTATACGCTGCGCTTTTCGCTGCTACTCAGCTACCAACGACGACGAATTATCGCCCATGTGGAAGCGCGGTCAATGGCGCCGGATACGAGCTGATGGAGAGAAAGACGGCCACTGGAAGAGGCAACCTTCGACGGCGTTCGATCGAAGCCCGCCGTGTTATATATACAGGCACACACGTATACGCAAGTCAAGGGAGAGAGAGAGAGAGAGAGAGAGAGAGAGAGAGAGAGAGAGAGAGAGAGCGCACGACTCACACGTACGGACTCACACACACACTTGCGTGATGCTCTTTTCTTTGTCTCGGGAGAGACTCGCGCCGTGTGCTAACGGCTCGTACGTTTGTATGCTTTGTGCGCGTAATCGTGAAAATCCTCCCACCTTCGAGCCTCCTGTGTTATTCCGCATCGCTCGCGAAATCAGCAGAGCCGTGCACTGACCGTCTGCTACTACTGATGCGGCCCCGGTGCTCCAATGGCAACAGATGCATATTTTTAGACGCTGCTGCTGCTTTGATTTCGCGAATTTTCACTCGAGTTCAACTGCGACCGGACGACTGTAACGCTATTACAGTATTTCGAAACGACAGCCAGCCTGATGGAACGCAGCCATGGCCGCAGAAGACTTACGAAGCCTTTATAACCAAAATCATCGTGCATCGGTCCGAGACAGCGCGAGCTCGCGACGATTCGCCCGCATGACAACGGGAACGACCTCGAGAGAAGGGGTTGTCATCCGGTTTAGTCCGCGCGGAACATAAAGAAAAGCGCAACACGAGAGTCTGGCTCGACAACGCACTCACCGTAGCAACAGCGAGAGCGTCTTGTTGTTGGCGCACTCGAGGATCTTCTTCTTCTCCCAGCCTTCGACGGTCTTGACCCATTCCTCGCCCGGGCTCCTCCAGTCCTTCGATATGAATGGCATAATACGACGTGTGGCTGTGCAGCCCCGGAGCTCCTGGACTAGCTCTCGTGCACTTCTCGTGTCGGCAGATCAGTCCAAGATTCTCGACGACGTACCGACGATACAGGTAAGTATGCAATATACAATAGGCGAGCACCGCACGACGAGGACGACGCGCGCACTGCTCGATCCGGCTGTCCGCGTCAGCGCGTCGTCGTCCTCCGCGGTGCAGCAGGATGCGTTGTTCCGCGATCGAGTGCAGGAGACTGCCGTCTATGCGACTGCACTCGTGCGATCGTCCGCAGAGGTATATACAAGGAGAGAGACTCGCTACTGCTCTGCTGCTGCTGCCACGCGCGATGACAACGACGTATGACGACTGAGAAAATTCAAGCTAGGCTGGAGTCGCGCTGCTGCTGCTGCTGCTAGGGGGGAAAGTCTGTTTGCGAGTCGTGTGTATATACGTACAGTATGTGCAGTACACGGCGCGCATCGACCGCGCATGGCTTTGTTTCCGTGACGTCACGCGGACATCAGCTGAGTGAGCGCGAGCGGTCTCGCTAGCTGTCAGTTTTCTCCTGCCAGTGCGCGCGCGGCTCTGGCACTTTTTCGAGCAGCTGGCGCCATCTAAGAACGCGACTGATTTGCCGACTGACGATGCGGCTGGATGTTGATGGAAAGTGCGTTTAGAAAACAGGGATAGTTAAGCGAGGGATGATCGAAGCGGTGTTCTGTTTTATCTTTCATCGTTGTTGCTTTATTGCCCGACGATGATTTATCAGTTAGAAAAGTTAATAAAGTACTATATAAAAAGGCACGAATGTCGTATAGTGCGCGTACAACTTCAGACATGTTTTGACAAAAACAATGTCCTTGCAGGAGTTTTTATACAGTAAACATGATATAAAATAAAGTCTTAAAATTGATAAATATCCGTACGGAGCATGGGCCTATGGCCCGTGTGCTTTTTAATAGTGCTTACTTTATTTTTTGGACGTGATAAGGGCAGGTACGTAGTTGATGGTGTAATTAGCGTTAGAATGACAACAAATGCATTTATTCTACATTACATGTTCAGTGTGTGCGCTATAAATACATTGGGAGATGAAAGAAACGTTGGAACTGTACTTTTCGACAGAAGCTCTGTAAGCAATCATTGCTGGACAAATGAAGAGTTCGTCATGCTCAGCAGTCGTAAAATGTTTCAAGATCTTCTTCCAAAGGTACACCTGAAATTTTAACCTCGAATCGTTAGAATTGCCTCTGTTAGAACAAACTTTTGTCTGCAGGTCGAAACTTTGAATATTCAAACCGATCAGAACATAGCCGATCTATTAAATTACTTTCAAATTTGCCTCGAGTATGTTTGTGAAAAGTCAGTGGGGAAGACAAAACGCCTTATGTTGAACTCCCTCGCGGACACTATGGGTGGTTATTTACATTCGTACGTCTTACCGATCACGAAAGTGTCGTTTTATGCGGGAACTGTTAAGTACTGCAACATCGAAAAGACTTTTCAACTTTTCGCCGACTTGAAAGATTTCTTGCACACAAACGGCGCGGGTTGGCGAGATCCCATAGACATAGAAATGTTCATCAACGTAACTCCTATCGCTGTGTCTATTGAAGATGCTTCAACTGCCTGTAGTAGGCTGATCGTCGAATCCACAAGTGAGAATTCAATAATTTTTTTATACTAGACTTTAAATCGATGTTAACGTTATTGTCTGATTTTTTATGCCATGAGGGCAGTTTCGCAGGAAAGGAGTGCCCTACGCAAAAGACGCCTTGCTCGTTTAAAATATAAAAGATTTGCGGCTCGTGGTCATAATAATAATGACAGCAAAGGTGATCATTACACAATTTTACAGTGATTTCAGTGTTTAAAAATTCTAGTTTTATTTATTAAACTAATTGCAAAATCTTTCAGGTGAAAGCAATAGCAATTATAGTCAGAAATCCTTTGGTATATTTTTACCTTTTCTGGATGATGAAATAAAACCCAATAGGTAATTATCAAGCATCGAAAAACCGTTTACTGCTTAAGAATTCTTTTTGACATCTATAGTTTTCAGCATAGCTTTACCATTTAAAGATCATAATCTGTGGTCATTATACGAAGAAGAATCAGTTGCCATACTGTCTACGTACTATGAGACTTGCGTAAACTGTTTATTTTCCAAAGAGAACCATCAAAAGATTCTCGCGGATTTTAACAGAGACTTTTATAAATGGTTACTCCGATCCGTACGTGGTGAGATTGCACCATTATATTGCAATGATTTGTTTTAAAGTAAACTGATATAAATTCGCGCGCAGGTATATCCCCGCTTAAACGATGATAAATTGTACCCGGCTTTCGGTGGAGTATTGAAAATCATAGCGTTTCTGAAGAATGGAGGTGAGTTGATGTACTAATGAATTTCGAGTTTTTATTTTATCGTAAAATACGTTGCAATTACTTGAATTTGTAGTGGAAAATGAAGAGATGAATAGCATTTCGACATCCACATCGATAACTAGCAAACCCATTGAAGTAATAATGACGACAACGAAATCAAGCAAAGGTAGCGTAAAATTCTCTGAAACATCATCACCGAATTCTGAGTCAAACACTAAGTACCTCATTTCACGTCGCAGGCCCGGAGGACACCGATGGTTCGATTGGAATGACAGAGATAATAGTTATTGCAGTGTCGAGTGCAGCACTTTTATCGTTACTTGTCGGATTGAGCCTAGTCTGTTATAGATATCTTCGAAAACATTCTGACGAGTGTTCACCGTACGAATCTCCCAGATCAGAGTAGTTTGAACTATATTTGATAGAAAAATATATTACACAATGATGATCTTTTTATTGAAATCATAATATTAATATTGCAGCGTCGCATTGCTGTATAAAAACGAGGACTTTTGTGATTTGGATACGTGTCTATCAATCGCTTCACGAAAAAGCATTGGTGAGAAAGTAAAGGATTGGTGGAGGCAAAGATTCAAAACTTGTCCTG
The DNA here is from genome assembly GCA_024372645.1 of Trichomalopsis sarcophagae. Lineage (NCBI taxonomy): Eukaryota > Metazoa > Arthropoda > Insecta > Hymenoptera > Pteromalidae > Trichomalopsis > Trichomalopsis sarcophagae. Next base: position 1,129,320 of record QLSS01000044.1, on the reverse strand, counting down.
GAGGATGTGATCGAACTCTAGAAACAGAACGTTATTTAGCTGCATTCGAGTACAAAAGTAAAGATTCACTCGGTAGCAATAGAAGTAGAAGACCTTACAAGTAAGATGATGTTCGAATTACAATGCCCTGGTAGCAGCATTCCCGAGAAAGTACCTGGAAACTACCAAGATTTTTCAAATCTATCAGGTTTCCAGAGTAGAATCTACGCATATTTGCTACCAGGGTGATGTCTCGCAAAATTGATTTGCATTTTGATTGTTATGTATGCCAATTTTTAGAAGGCGAAGTAAGAAAGTAAAGTCAGTTTCCGTATCGGTATCTCCGAGTAGTTCTCCTTGTGGTCATCATGAAAGCAAAGTAAGATATTGTTGATGTATTTTTCGTACATGATTATTTTGATAATCAAAATAATTAAAATTTGCAGAAATTCTTCTATAGTACGGACATATCGAGTAGCGAATCAGATAGTTCATACAGGTGACAAAACTGAAAGAATAGACAAGTGCATATTTCGCATAAAAGAGCGATAGTGTTTTATGAAAAACATTTTATAAATAACCATTGTACATATTTGATTGAGCTATTTATGTCTTAAGTACATTTGTAATAATAGGAGCTATATTTTTGGAATAAAAATAAAAATCGTACGTCGTGTCGATTACTTTACATTGCCCATTGTTCTCGTATTCCAAGCAAATCAGTGCATATCAAGTGCGATTAAAACGTGTCAGCAATGTCGAATGAGCTCAAGAGGGTGTCGGGCTAATTTGAGTTCTGATGTTCAAGTATTATTCAATTGGTTAATAGAAGAAAGGTTCCATTGGTGATTTAAAATTTTTATTTCTCCTAATCTTACGATTAAGATTTGTTCATAGCGTTATTAGATGAATTGTCTTGATTAAAATCGACACTGATTGTTACTATATAGAATTTGATTCGATGCATTTTGATACGACAGTTTACTGTCATTTTAAATCAAGTTGATCAGATCATCTTCTATAAATTATTAGTCAAACTACAAATAACGACTGGCAGAATTAATTAATTCAACCAGCGCAGACAATTTAAAACCGCAAATAAAATCGTTCAAAATTATTCAACGCCTGACGAGTGTCTGGACAAGAGGTCGTTACTACTTTCATTGAATATTCGTGGATTTCCAAGCATGCATGCACCCAACCAATAAATCAAGCGCACATCGCTCAGGGGATAGATGATTCGAAAACCCCAAAACAGCATCGCTCTCTATGAGAAAAAACACAGCCCTTGGTGTTAATGACCTTCGTCGCGGGTGTTCCTGAACCCCCCCCTCTGCCCCTTCCGAAGCTCCTCGACAGAAATCTAAATCCGTCTCATCTCGTCGCGCGCGCGTAAATATACACAAACAGCCACACGTATACATATTACACATCCTGTGCTGGCACTGTAGTCTGTACAGATCTCTCGCGCACACAACACAGCGAACTATATGTATATGTATACGCACACATATATGCAACCCGGCGCGCGCTTCGCTGCAACTTGTTGCAAGGGCGGTCGGCGCCTTTCTCTTTGGCTGTAAAAGCAGAGCCATCTACAGACTAGACTCCCCGCCACTGCGCTCGCAGCCCCCAGGTGGCGAGCGAGCGAGAGGAGGCGCGTGGCGCAAAATCTGTTTGGGGGATTGTGCCAGTGTCGCGCGATACGTCGACGCGTGCGTGTCTCGTCCTGAGTCGCGTGCTGCCTCTCTCTCCCTGTACTTGCCACCGCGAGCTCGAGACTTTCTGCTTATACAGCGGGCGATTTCTCTCTACGAACTGAAACTAGTCTGACAAAGCGATCGTATATGGATTTTCTTCACTCGTACTTGTCGAAGAGCGAAGGATTACGTGTGTCAACTGCGTCGTGTATAAGTTACCTTTTTAAATCAGCAGCGACAGCGACTTTTTGATTGTTACCCTTTGTCTGGAACATTGCTATCGATACCGGGGTCAAAGTGTACCTTCGAACGGATAATTTAGTGATAATTTTATGCGCGATTTTTCTGGGATGACAGATCCCCTGCGACGTCGACGTCTTTGTCGCTTTTCGTAAAATTTTGAGGACTGACATGTCATCTTAAACAATCAATAATCATCGGTGAACTACATCGTGTACTAACAAACAGTTTGCTATTCCGGAGAAAAGACGCGCGTGTGGCTTCGCGCGCCGACTGGCTTTTGTTCTTAAAAAAGCCGGACCACGTGCTCGCGTCGTTCGCTGAAACGCCGACTGAACAGGTGTTTAAATCAGCGTCTTTCCGGGAAACCGCTAACCAAGAACGTTTTCGGTGTTTTGCAAGCGTATTACTCAAACTCAGGGTGTATTTTCAGAATCTTTGACAGTGACAAACTCAGCGAGTGATTTTTCTAATCCGAAACTCGTACTACGAGTGAACTTTAAAAATACGAATACTTATCCGTGATCGTAAAGTCTTCGGCAAGAATTTTCTCAGTGTTCCCAAAGTCTCGAGACAGTACAATGCGTCCCCGTCTTCTCAGGATTCTCAGCCATTAATCATAATAATTGTCATGTGCCGCGCGATGATCCTCGCAAATCACTTAATCGTGGCGTCGTTCTACTGAGCCTCGTCTCTCACTCTCTCGTATACAAGTGCGTGTGTGTGTTTACCGTGCATGTGCGTGGGTGTCCCGACAACAAAAAGAAGCGTCACCAGCAGAAGAAAGCAGCAGCAGCAGTAGCGCAGCGGAGGTCCGACTTTATTTCGTCTCGAGGAGATAGCTGCCGGTATGATTCCTGGAAGAGGCTGTCGTCGTCGTCTTCTACTTCGGAGCGACGTCGACTGGCTCCTCTTCGTCATCGTGTGCTGCGCCGCCTTGCTTTCGTCTTCTGTTTGCAAAGGTTCGTATAAATTGCCTGTGACTCTGTGGGCTTTTGCGGTGTGTCTTTTTTGTCCTGATGCGAGAGAAGTTTATCTTCGACTAGGGATGACTTTTAGCACGAATGACGTGTTTTGACGTGCGGTTTTAAAGGATGAGCGGCGCGAGAAAGCGACACGTGGCACTGTTTACGCGATGCTTGCAGATACCGAGACGTGCGATGTTTGCGGATGTTTAGGAATCGTCTGATTTTTATGGCGTTGACGAGTTGATTTCCATGCCAGTAGCCTGTGTGTGCTATACCGATCATTATGGTGTCTTTAATTAATGACGGGAATTCGGCTGACTGACTTAAAGTAGAAATGAATTTAATTTTACATTTTTAAAAATCATTATTTATTCGCGTGTTCCTTTGATTATTTTGCAACGTTATATGCGAAAGAACGTATGCTCATGCGTGCAGAGTATACTTGTTCATCTACTACATGCCTTTTGTATCAAACTAGCGTAGGTGTCTCATTATCTTGCGCGGAAATGATTCACTCATTGTGCAAAGTAGAAAGTTTGCCATTGATAATTTTCACCTGACAAATTAGCGTTATTAGCATGTTTGTTTGTGCACGTATACAATAATTGCTCAAATTTTTAACTATTATATTTTATACAATTAATTTATTCACAACATCAATTTCTTGGTTATACTTCCATATCGTTGGTTAACTATAAGTGAATGAACAAATTGTAAATTCGTAGATCACATCAAATTTTCAATTGTCCTCAATATTTGCTCGCCATTCAATTATTCGATTGAACCCATCATAAAATTAGTTGTAAGATCATTCAGTTATCGTAAATCGCATAAAACCTCCTAAGCAGCGTGAAAAATGCATCGCGTCTCACTATCACATGAAACCCACTTTCGTTTTCGATCCAGTTTATAAACTATGCTTCAAATTTGCATGAAAACGATCCTTGTTTAAAACGGTAAAAATACACGTCTGCAGTTTGAACAATTATTCAACGAATTCCTTTTTATAACAGCTAATCAGTGTTGAAGTTTGATTCGAAAACTAAATTCATCATTCCCAGAAAAAGCGCACCTGCACCACAAACGGAGAGAGAGTTGTCCGCAACGCGCGCATACTTTACCAATTATCGCCGGGACTCCGAACCGCGATTAAGTAAATTTCCACCGCTATAGGCAAACAGTCACAGAGAGCGCGCGAGGCGCATTACCATTTATGCGGAAATTCCTAATGAACAAATTCAGAAGTGCTCGTCGAGAATAATAAGCCGAGAGTCTCAGGAGTCACGCGCGCTATACATACATAAGTACACGCGTGCGTGTGCACTTGCAGAGACGGAAGTTATTGTCCTCTTGGGCTTCTTTCTCCCTTTCTCGCCCTTTTTTCCCGTGAAATTACTCACTTCCGAGTAAACTGGCGCTGACATTTATGTCACGATCGCTCAAACGAGAAGCTGTGCGTCTGCGCTGCTGCACACTATAGTGTGTGTGCGCTGGGACTTTGTTTGCGCAGTCTTTCGAAAACTGATATGATCAACAGGAATTTCACTCTGGAATATATGCATTATGCATTTCCCTCTGCATCTGCTCGCTATCTCATGCTGTTAATGCTTTAGCTGTATATGCGGCTTTTTAGTGTACAAAGTTCACTGCGCTGATGCCTCGACAAATATACGCGTACTACTATGATGATCATTTTCATAATCCATATAGTGGGACACGCTGTTTCGAAAACTCTCGATAGAAATCGTACCGTTATGAAGTTTCATAATGAAAAGCATACAGTTGCGTCGACAGCTTTTTACACGCACACAATCAAAAGAGCGTCGAAAATTTTTCAATAAACATCGAGCGGCAGTTTGTTGGAAAAACGGATGAAAACAGCCAGCCTAAACATATTTTCCGAATCCACATATTCGTCTGCAAAAAAAATAAAGCACAGTAGCACGAAACCAACGCGATATTTAGGAGACTATATTTCTTCTCCATTTGTTCCTGCACAATTTACCCGGTCGAGTCAATATTTTACCAATAACAGCCTGCGCGTATAGAAACGGCCGCTTAATCGATCCCCACACGTTCCCTCTCTCTTTCCAGAGAGAGAGAGAGAGAGAGAGAGAGAGAGAGAGAGAGAGAGAGAGAGCGACGAGTATTGAAATAATTCTCCCCGCTTGTTGACTTAGCGTGATAAATCGTGCGGCGTCGAACGAGGCGCGAGAAGAAGGCGAGAGAGACGAGCGAATCCATCACTCGATCCCGCGAGTTGACACTTAGCGGCCCGAATTTCGCGCGCGGGAGTTCGAATATTTCGGCTGACGTGGAATAATGCGTCGGTCGAAGACAAAAAAGAAGGCCGAGAAGAGAAAGTTATTCCCTAATGCATATAGTCCGGAGAACTTTTGATTCACGTCGATAAAAAGCCGCGTCCGCCGGAGAGTTTTCTCAATTATTACTTTTGTTTCCGCTGCTGGTCTGTGGTGCGTGGATGTAATTTACGATGACTCGGGATAGGGCCTCGCCGTAAGGATTTATACGCGGAGGTGGTAATATTTCGAACGAGTTCTTGCGGTCGCATCTCGTTTGGCTGGAGAAGATGGCGCAAAGTGGTGTCTGATTGTGCGGCGAAGAATAATATGGCTGGTGAATGGACGCTTATGAAATGGGCCTTTGCATTCGGGTTTGCTGAAATTGTTAAAGTTGCGAATCTCGTTACGAATCGTCGAATTATGAGTTTCGATCGTGGTTTTATTCGACTTATGTGGAGTTCAAGCTGTAACAATCGAGGTAACAATGTACATCAGCAAGTTGCACAGCGCGTAAATCATCAAACTTCCCGTCAGCATCAGCAGCGTGAGATCATAAACGTTTTTACCGTCTTCCCGCGTACAACTTCACTGCTGCACACACCTGTAAACAATGAATTTCCATGCAGCCGCAGATCCACAGCTCTCCCCTCTCTATATATACATCCTCGCTCAGTTTTACGACGCGTTATGCTCTCGCATCTCTCCCGCATTTAATAACATCTCGCTCCGCACTCGGATCCCAGCTCTCTCGTATTCCTTTTCGGTCGCTCGCAGCAGCATTTTATTGACTTGTAAATAACGGACATTATGAACCGCTCCTCTCGGCCAGAAGTGCCCCGCGCGGCCCCGCGCGTACTCGCGCTCTTGTTTAGGGAGGAAAATGCGGCCCGAGTGACGGAGCGCCGTCACCAGAGGACGTATAGCCTGGATTAAAGTTTCAGGACCAGATGCGCGTCGCTATTAGAGAGATAGAGAGAAAGGCCAGCGTGCGAAGCGCTAGCCGCGGCGAGAGTCATTCATCACCCAATCGCGCGCGTCCCTCAGACTATAGATATAGCCCCTCCATTTCGATGCTCACAGGGAGGGAGAGGCGCGCAATCACTTTTTTTGCTGGCTCGGATGTGTTTGGACAGCACGTGTGCGACGAAAAATCGGTTGCGGTAGCCGCCGCGATTGCACGCTCGAGATTGTGTTGTTGCTGCAGTGATGCTTGTCGGGATGCGCACACGCGGTTTTAATTGAATTTCGGGATGTACCAGTATCGATTTCCTCTTTCTTCGGTGCAGCGGTATTCGTTTGTTCTTACTGTAACTAGTGACGGAAGAAAAAATCGTTCGGATAACGTCGAAGACATGCGCGCGATGAATGTGCCGAGTTCGAAATTTGTTTTGCGGCCGATTAGAAAACTGGTCTCGGTGCGGCATGGTATCATAAATATACTCTCTGGAATGATACTTCGCACGTTGAAAGTCGATCTCGAGCTGTGTGTGGCGCGCGCGCAGACTTACGACACGTTTCATACCGGTCTCTCGTTCCAAGGCTGCATCGCCACAAAGAAAGTTCTCTCTAAGCGCCTAACGAATGCGCCGCGGCAATAAGTAGTCGCGAGTCCGCGAATAACGATAACACGCTGCAGCTCTCGATTACACGCTCAATTAAGAAGAAAGAAAGCCCCGTCGTTGTACACTTTTCGAAAGCACCGTTAACGCGCATGCGCGATTATACTCGATGTCGCACGCATTCCCGATGAGAAAATAAACAGCGCGCGCGTTATCAATCGGGCCTCGCGGAACGGATAATACAATAAAGAAAATCCGCGCGTGAGCACGCGATGAGTGCGCCGAAGCGCGAACAGTCGATTCGGATCAAAGACCTGCCAACGCCATTGCAGCACTTTTACGCGGCTCTCTCGCGCGCGCATCATCAAGCCTGTCTATCGGTCTAGGAGCGCATTAAACGCTCTGCGCGCAACTCGAGATTATATGCTCCTTGTCCAGGTGGCAGTTAGGCCGTCCATGAGGGAATTCATGCCTACTCTCCGACTTCCTCCTCCTCTGCTTCTTCTTCTCTCGCGGGTTGACTTAACGGAAAGTCTTGTTGCGCTGCCGACCGCAGCCTCTTCTTCTTCTCTCTTATTTCCTCCCACCGTTTTTGTCGATACTTAACACGCACCTTGATACGCCGCTTAATCGACTCGGTTTTATGTTTCTGGCAAGGGAATGCTACTCTTCGGTTTCGTTTCCTTTTTTTTATTCCGAGTTGATTTAGTAGGTGGAACGACGCCTCTAATGCAGTGTGTTCAGATTCGAGTGGTTAAGCAAATACTTACGAGACGAGCGACTGATTCAGTGTTTTGATCTGTCGGGAATGGATTTATCATTTGTTTTCGTGAGGTTAAGAATTCTGAAAAGTGATAGCGATTTTCCCGTTTTATTTGAGCTTTGAATTTACATCTCGTCGGGAATTTCATTTCCTCTGTGTGTGCAGCAGCAACTGTGCGAGAGTGATTTTTTCCAATGTAACGTAAACACTCGAGACACACACTCGTCTTCGTCGAGGTTTCACAGCACTGCACACTTGTTTACTTTTGTTTCAAACGAAGAGCTTCTATAAATGGATTGTCATGCGTGTTTTCCACTCTCTCTCCCTCTCTCTCTCTCTCTCTCTCTCTCTCTCTCTCTCTCTCTCTC
>QLSS01000044.1:1087936-1100326 GCA_024372645.1 Trichomalopsis sarcophagae | reverse complement strand
AGAGAGAGAGAGAGAGAGAGAGAGAGAGAGAGAGAGAGAGAGAGAGCAAGTTTCGCGCTCAGCGCGAAAGAAAATAAGTATCCTATACAGTTCGTCAGTCTCAAAGACAGAGAGTAGATGCGGCTGGTGCGGTGTAATGTTACCCCTCCGAAGAGTAACGGTCCTCCCGTCGAGTCACCGATATTATCGTCTCCGCGCGCGGGGGTATTCTCGACACGCGGAGAGAGCGAGATTCCACACGCCGCGCGCGCGGGACTCACTGCACACGCACATACTTGTCGCGAGACGGAGAATAAATGGAACGAAGAGAAAAAGAACGAAGAGATGCGCGTCGCCGCCGCCGGAGAAAACGGATACCGAGGATGGAGGGGGAGTGGCTGACTGCTTGCTGGTGCGAGAAGCGAACAGAAGGAAGAGAAAAACGACGAGGAGCTGCCCAGGAAATACAACGATGAGGTAGGAGAAAAGGGAAAGGGTGAAAAATAGGAAAGTGAGCAAGACGCTGTACGGAAAAAAGAAATAGACGCACAGGGGGTAGGGAAAGAAGGGGAGCGAGTGATTGAGGCAAGTCGGAGGTAAATAGACGGAGGATGAACGAGGTATCGATGATGATCGTGTTGCATATCGAATGAAATACGAAGAGAAAAGCAACTACTTTGCAAGATTAGAAGAGAATTCGCGAAATGCGCGGAGAAGAGAGTTGAAGAAGGAACTTAAAGACAATCATAAATATCATGTCTCTGTTATAAATGACAGGTTTCCCCAGATTTTCGCTCCTCTATCTCGCCACTTTCGCGGGAATGCATAGCTGTAAAATACACCAGATGTATGAGCTCGTATACAGGCCAACAGGTATGCCTCTGTATTTCAAATGTAAGTGCACTGAGTTATACGCAGAGCGTTAACGACTTTGAAAAAATTAATTATTTACTGTCAGCTGATATCGCCGTCATCTCATAAGGGGATTGGTTTATGGGGCGCTGGAAAAATACTGGAGCGTGCAGTCGAGATTCACCGATTAAGAACTAGCTGCCCCGACAGTTTTCATGCAAATAATCCGAGTTTCAATTGCCGAGTCGTAAATTTTCTTCGTAGTCGACATTTTTCTCAACGAGTGCGTATCTGCAAAAATTAAGATTAATTTCAGGAAAATACCCGTATAAAGACTGAATAGACACTCGTGTGTGCCGGAGAGAAGCGACTGCCAAAAAGAGAGCCCGATAACCAACGCAGCCACGGAAAGAGACAGTGAAGTTAGCCGCCTGTTTTTATGGTTATGGAAAGCAGCGAGATGCAATAGCTAACGCTGTTTTTATCATCACAGAGCTCGCGAGAGAACAAGAAAAAAGAATCAACCCCGCACCAAAGAGAGAGAATCCTCGCGAGAGCCAAAAGAGAGAGATAGCGCTTAAAAGTGCCGCACACATCTTCGCTTTTTTCGTCGTCGTCGTCGTCGCGCGCGAGATACGCGTTCACATTTATAGACGCGCCGTGCGCGGTGTATACGCGAATTCTGCAGCTACAAGCTCTCGCGCGCGAGGGCGTAAATATAGGTATATAGGTATAGGCGACGCAAGCCGAGCGCGCACGTGGAAAACGACTGTACGTCTCTCTTTCTCCTTGGCGAAATACAAGACCCTTTACTTCGACACGCGGAAGCTCGATATTGTCGTCGTCTGTGCCAGCTCTCGCGCGTCTATATCTCTTTTTTATGCCTCACATTTTATACCTGTGTCGGCTTCCCTCGCGCATGTGTCTATAGCTATACACGCACGTATAGCCGTACGCGCGTGCATCCGAGAGACAGAGTTTCGCGGGGGTGGAGTTTATGAAGCTATGTGTCTGTGCGTGGGTGGGACCGGCTGCGCAGCTTAGTGATCGGATTTTGCCGGAGAAAAATACTCGCTGTGATTTCGTCCCCGTGTATGGAGTATATATAGTGCAGGGGTCTTGTAGGAGAGCGAGAATTTCGAGGCACCGCACGTCCGTAATGGAAGAACCCCCGCCGCTATGATTCGAAACTCGAAATGTATTGTTTTCGAATTTCGCTGCTGCTGCTGATGTCGGACGTGCACTTTCTCTTCGTTACAGTTTCTTTGCTGCGGACGTACTCTTTTTGGGACACGTCGCTTTGCTTCTTCTTCGTTCTTGGCTGTGATCTGTATAGCGATGTCGAACGACAGCTCGTATTTATTTCCATCGGAGCTGGCGATCCGCTGCAATAAATGCTCCTATGCGCAATAATTTTGCTTATTAATATAAATTTATTAACTTTATGCGCGCGGTTGTCAAATTTTTAGTGACCATAAAACGTTCACTCGTAAAATTTGTTTTAATGATTACGCCAATAAGCCATTATGAGCCACAATAAATTCGTTAATTTTATATTGTGTAATGCTAGTGAGGAGGTAATATTCAGCCGCATTAAAATTCGACAAATCAGTGGTACAAGGCTGCAGCCGCGGCCGAGATTAAGCTAGACACTGCTAGTCTAAGCTTTCCGCCCGGCATATCAGCCTCGTCGGCAGCAAACCGGGGAGAAAAATTTCATATTAACTCGATTCCGAATGAAAAGCTCGGCTATTGCCTTTTTACCTAAAGGGCCGCCGCGGGTAAGTACTTTGAGACAAGAGAAATTTATGAGAGCCGTCTCGGCGAATTCAATTTCCTGCGCTAGCGCAGTTTTCTCTCTCTCTCTCTCTCTCTCTCTCTCTCTCTTTCTCTCTCTCTCTCTCTCGCTCTCTGTCTCTTTCTCTCTCGCGCGCGCGCGCGATGTCACGTACACCAAAGAGAACGAGGAAGAGAGAACGATAGCTAGTCGCGCAGCCCGCATTGCACCGCTCACGGGCAACGCCGGTATCTCAATTTTACGGAGGGAAAACTTCGTTTAGTCAGGGATAAAGGGGATGGCGCCCAAACTATCTATGCACTTTTCTCTCTTCAGCCAACACCCACCCTCCGCAGCAGCAGCAGCCTCTCGCGCCCTGAAATAACAATGAGTCTTTTCAAACTTAAATAGCCTCGGCTCGCTGTTGTCTTTTTGGCCTGCAAAGAGTAAGCGAGAAAGGACGTTTTGTTTTCTGCTGTCTTGCGCGAAATATGCGCGCGGCAATGACTCGCCGGGGAGGGGCAATTTGTTGGTACCTATTAATCACCGTATCGCATCGCGCCAAGTTCCTTTATAAACGAAAATTCAACGATCTTTTGTTGCAGGTGAGTGACGCACGGGCAATATTATCATTTTTAATTACACGTACGCCTAGGCGGTAAGTTTTTCTCAACCTTTCGATTCTATACTCCTCCGCCGAATTTTCAAAGTAAATTATGCATCCCCTCGCACGAGAAACAGATTGTCAACAGCCAGCTGAGCAACGAAATCCCGCTACTTAACCCTTCCAATATAGCGTCCGAAATGAAGACAAAGCGAGCCTTACGCGCCCCAATCGGCGAAAAAAACTCGCCGGCACTATTTAACGTTTAAACCCGAAAAGCTCGTGGCGGCCGTCTACTCGTCGAGGGAAAAAGGCTGCAGAGTAGTCGCCTAGGCAAAATTTATTTCTGCGCTTCGTTAAGCAGCCTGGGGCAATACTCCTCCTCTCTTCCCTCCGAGAGACTACTGCTGACTCGTGTGTCCGTGTGTCTATAGAGCACTTCGGGTAGGAGAGCGCGCGCCCGAGAGAGAGAGAGAGAGAGAGAGAGAGAGAGAGAGAGAGAGAGAGAGAGAGAGAGAGAGAGACGAATTTCAGTTGGACACCTCGTAAAAAGGGGCCATGAATATACTTTAAGGCGACTCAGGCTAGAGATGACGCAATGCACACGCGCGGAAAAAGGAGCGGATATAGAGATGTGCGCGGAGGATAATAAAACGGTGAATATATCGTGCATGGGAATCGCTGAAGGTCTTGAGCGCGGCTCTATGAAGTTGATGAATTATTTTAGAGAGCGTGCATGGGAGCTATATTTGTGGCGCGAAGTTTGACTCGGGAAATTTTACGCTCGTTTTCGTATTCATCGCCGCGAGAGACCCGGCTCATGCTTAATTTGGACTGCGATAAAGAGGGGAGTCATTTTATCGCAAGTGTATATTCGGGTGTCCGGAATGCATCTGAAAAACGCTGTCTCTTGGTACAAGAGTCGATCTCATTACATAAAGAATTCACTACTGCAGCAGCGAGTAATGCATCGTTTCATTAAAAAAAGTGCACCTTCCAATAAAATACAAACGTAAACAAAGAGCCGAGCGGGTCTACTGTTCATTTTAGGGCATAGAAATGTCCTTAAAACACGAGCTTAAATAACGGATTTTGTCGCGCTTTATTCGCAATCCTCAAAGTGCACTCGGTCACGGAGGGCCTCTATCTGTACCGTTGTCGTATAAGGCCTCTCTCTCGACGATGACAGCACTCATTCTTTTTTCAACGACTCGCCGAGCTATTACTACAGTAAGGTAGCTGCACAGCCGACGACATCGCGTGGCCTAAAGACTACGGAAAACGCGTGGCGGAAGTCGAAATTCATGGATTATTTATTTAGTTTGTTTTATGGTTTTTGTTTCGTCAAGTATTCGATGAATTTTTAACGAACAATGTAAAACCCGAGTTCGCATTTATTTGCTCAGCAATATGTTCACTTACATTTTTACGTGAAAAGGATCCGAATTATGGGTGTAATATTTTTGGCTTCCGTTCGGGTAACGCATACGTGGATTTCCATTACACTAATATACGTACGGTAAAAGTATATTGCGATGAAATAAAATTCAAAAGTTATATTGTTATATCCATGCTCCCTATGCGTTCGTCTCGCTTTCCCAGAATTTTTAATTTTAATGAAAGGTGCTGATGTACGTTTTACATGTTTAAAAGTTTACAAATGGTGTACGAACAGTTTTCTACATTCTTTTTTCGAGAATTTACGGTCAAAAAGGTAAAATATTAGATTTATGTGTATTGCCATATTGTATATCAGTAGTATAATTCCGCAAAGCATTAGCCTAGATATAGCCCACATCGGAAGGCAGAACCCTCAATCGCAAGTCCCGATACAATCAGATGATCCGCGTTTAATATCTCTGCGTATTTGAGGCCAACACCAATGGCACTCTATGAATTCCTAGAATTTCGCGTTGCAATCACGGCTTTATTGCTTTTCCGTTCGTCAATTCCGTACGAAACGTATGATAGCGATACTCGTACCGCGCGCACAATGACACTTGATCACGACTTTATAATTCGATAGATCGTGTTTTAGAAAGGAGAGTTGGATATATATATATATATATATATATATATATATATATATATATATATATATATATATATAGCCTGGATGCATGCGTTATCCGCTAGATTTTTGGTAATTGCACGAGCCTCGAGAGACTGGAGCGCTACTGCTGTAGAGATACGCATTTTATTACAAATGACTGCAATACGCAAATGAGTTTGCGCGTGAATATACCGGCTATATATAGAACGTTTTGCAGAGATTTGATGGGGTTTAGTGCACAGAGCGAGGCTCTATGAAAGGGAATACATAAAAGGATTCCCGAATATGTTAGAATTTTATTGGGGATTTGAATACTGAGTTAACTTTTTTCATCGAAGAAATAAAATTAATCGATCAATACTGAGAGTGCACAAGCCACTATAGATACAGAAACCTCCGGCATTTAATTCGTCGAATATGACCCAGTATTTCCGAGACGACAACGGGCAAAAAGCTGCACTTGATGTGTAATACCGTTATAAACCTCAACTCGAGCACTGAAACACCTTCATAAAAGCCAACTAGTACATAGACACACGCGCGACGAAAGCAGGATCACAAGTGACGCGAAGACTATTGCTTTTTCATGCATCGCCTCGTTCGTCCGTCCGTCGGTTCTCTCTCAGCTCTTGCTTGCCGCTCCATATTCGACGAGCCGCGACGATTTACTCTTTATTCTCTCTCTCTCTCTCTCTCTCTCTCTCTCTCTCTCTCTCTCTCTCTCCGACGCGCGCACGTATACTCACTCACTCGCTCGCAGCTTTGTTTCTTAGTCTCCGCGCACGTATAGGTTGTGCTATCTAAGCCGTTAAAATGCATTGTTCGAACCGAACAAGCTTATCTATCAGCGAGCACTTCCTCTCTCGCGACGCCGCGCGAGCATTCATTTAATTTCGCTTTGTTCCGAGAGCTTTATCGCTTTCCAGCTAGAGAGGCCTCGAAATGGAGCGTCGTCTGTGTAGTGCAGCAAGACAATGTGCTGTGTCGTCTATGCACAGCTCTTTTTTCCAAAAGGAATTGAATTTTTAGTTGCGCAACTCATTCCCGACCGCAACCGCAGAGTAAGTATATTTCGCCACGAAGAAAATTGAAGTTAATCACAATTTATCCTCGTCATCCGCACCGCATCGTTGCAGCGATAGCGAGGGACTATAATATAGGTCTGATTCATTAATCGGAAAACTACACCGGAAAAGTCCATCAATTAGCGAGCCGGAGAAAGCTAATTTAACTAATTATTTTCAAGAACACTTGCCTCTAGAAAAGCTCGCGCACAGCCAGACAAACAATATACCCCTTTTCAGCCATCCTTCTCTCGCGCTCTTCTCTCTCTCTCTCTCTCTTTCTCTCTCTCTCTCTCTCTCTCTCTCTCTCTCTCTCTCTCTCTCTTTCTCTCCATTTGACTCCCACGCGCATCCATCAACGTTGACCCTCGCTCTCCTCTTCTCATTTCTCCTTTCCCTCCCTCGTCTCTCTCCTACGGTTGACCGTACCGTCGAGGCCTATATCTCGATAATGCGCCTCGCAGCGGCCGACGCGAGCGGCATATTTAAATGACACGCCCGTAGGCAATGCAGGTATAGAGCTCCATAACGTACACACAAGGCGAGCCACCGACCGCCGTCGTCGTCCTCGCGATATCTGCTGTGCTGACCGAGTAGCATAATAAATAACGCATTCGATCTTTGGCTGACTGATTTCGAGTATTTCTTGTGGTTTTAATAAATAAAATTTCTCTCTCGATTATGTCCGCGTTCGTAAAACTCGATATTACAATTTAACGCGCGGAAAATATATCTTCGCTCGCAGCACGAGAGCTTGGAAAATCTGCGAACGATTCGAGAGCTTAATTCGCGTTTCACGAGGAAATAAAGCCATTGAAAAGGCTCGCGCGCGGCAACACGTGTAGCGGAGCTGCTGGTATAAGTAAGCCGTCGCTGACGCTGCGCCGCGCTATACGTGTCTCTATATAAGTACGTGATATGGCTAGGAATATGGCAAGTCAATGTATAGCAGCGTGACGCGCGCGACGCGACAGCCAGTTCGCTGGGCGTATAAAACTCGGGGGTGTACGTACGCATACGTATATAGATAGCCCTGACGCCCGTAGGATGAAGCGAATCGTTAAAGGTACACGTATCGCACACGCAGCCATCTCCGGCCGTTTTAGCCGCGGCGAAGTTCGTTCTGTCAGCTTTCAAGTACAGTCGCGAGTTTGACTTTAAACGCGAGTTCTTTCTTGAAATTTTTAAACATACACACGTTCACCCCTTCCGCTGCCCGGATATAAGCCAGCTCGACGCAAAAAATATACAGCCTTCACTCCATCACGGCGAAGTAAAAGAGAGACTAAAGAGGAAAATTCTCTGACAAACTACACTTAAACTAAGTACGAGAGCAGCTCGTTATATCGCCGCGCAAAGAGAGCTGAGCGAGCGAGTTCCGCATAAATTACTGCCATAATCATTTTCCCGAGCGCACACAACAATATTAAATTTTTGCCCCATGGCATCAACGAGCGCGCAACCATAGAGCGCATTAGCTCGTCGCCGGGGTCAGGTCAAGTCTCTCGCTCTCCCGCTTGTGTGTATTAATACATACCTATACATGCACACACGTACACTCTCTGGCGCCCGGCCGGGACTTCATAGGCGACGCGCGAGCGGTAAAAGCTTTCACAAAGTTACCAAAGCGATTCGCTCGCGCGCCGGCGCGCGGAGCGACACTTTGTTTGCGCGCGAGCGCGACGCACTTAATAAAAGTAATTTACGGCTCGCGGCGAGAAAATTAGCCCCGAAAGGTCGGAGCTCGCTTTTATGCCGAGTTTGCGGTCCGCTGACGAAATTCAAATTTCTGCCGCGGCCTGCAGTGTATAGTCTTTCGGAAGAGCTGCTATGTTCTTCGTGAAAATAAAAAAAAACTAATGCGAAAGATTCCTCTTCGATACTGCACATACACACACATACGAGCAATTCATTATACGCGGAGTTGCGGTTGTGTATGCTTTTCATAATCGCAGGAAGATTGCGCAATAACTCAAAGCGATTGCCCGAAAAGTTCTTCGGCGAACACGAGCGCGCCGCGCGCGTATAGCCCTTTATCACAAGCCAGTGCGCAGCAGCTACAACGAGAGCTCCTGTTATATTGAAATAAATTCGAAATCCAAAGTTGCTCGTTATTTACGCATCTCTTTGCCCAAGGAGGCGCGCAGCCAGCCGCCGCGGCGTCACTTTATGAAAGCCATAAACTATTTTGACAGCTCGGCGTCAGAACGGTATATATAGGTATAGCCGACTGCAGCAAGGGGCGCTCATTCTCTCTCTCTGCACGTGCGGTACGGAACCCCTTTTTTTCACGATGGTCGAGCTTTCCGGTTTGTTTTGGAGAGAGTTTCTCCAACGCCGACCAGTGGTCAGACCAGCATGAATATTGAAGAGTAAGCGTTGTGTTGGGCCAAGCCTTCGGTAGTTTTTCAGCAGCTGCAAGCTTGTAAGCACCGGCTACTTTGCTCCGCTTGCGATCTGTTTACCTCGGATACACACAGGCGCGGCTTTTTTTCAAAGCGGCTCTTTTTACATGATGTGTTAGTTTTAAGCTTGCCGAGTGATTTCGTGCTACGCTTCTCGCGTCCGCGGATGATGCATGATCGAGCTTCGCACCGGGACAGGATTTTTCGCTCGGCATCAAAGAGAATATCGAATCGATATATTTCAGGCGGTATAGCGGTATACGTTCGGCGAAAAAAGAGAGATTTACCGAGGTAGTAAATGAGCCGCGTGTTCCATTGATTCAGCCGCGGAGATACGTGTGCGCGTATACATTAGAAACGTATTTAAATATAACGCGCACGCTGCATGCGAGGCAATAAACATAACCCCTCTCAAATTTACATTCGATGCGGGTATGAGTGATATAACACGCGGTACAAGCCGCCATATCGCAGTTTTACAACCGGCTCTAGTGTTGGCGCGATCATCTTTTTTTTTCGCCGCACCAGGTACTACACGCGCACACTCGCGCGCCGAAATCCGTGGAAATATCGGGATCCCATCTCGCGCGTGTCAGGTGCACACGCGTTGCAAAATAGGTATATAGGAAGAGAGTCCCTCTCTCTCCTCGAATTCGCGTCGGGTGAAAAAACCAGCCTCGCCTTCAGAGCGAGCCGTATCAAATATCGCCTGAGCTGCGAACGCGAAAAGGAGTAGTCCCTCTGCATATAACAGTCGAAAAAGACCAAGAGATAGGCGGTTGATAAAAACTCCTTCAAGAACACTCCTGATCCAGCCAGTCTGCGAACGTTTTTTCCGCGAGGCCGTAAAATGCGAAAGGTAACACCATGTAAAAGAGAAGCTATACTCTCTCTCTCTCTCTCTCTCTCTCTCTCTCTCTCTCTCTCTCTCTCTCTCTCTCTCTCTCTCTCTCTCTCTCTGTATAAAACATACGCGTATAATACAAAAGTGACGCGACGGGAATATCGTCGTCGCCGCCGCACTACTACTTTTCGATCGGCGACTTCGTCCGGCTTGTTTGCTACATTCGGATTCTCTCCATAATAATTCACGAAAAATGGATTTTAATATTTCCGTCCACGCGCCGACCAATCAATATAAATGCAAATCTTGCCGCGGCGCGCTTTTTCTGCTGACACTGCTCTCATGCTCTGGCGCTACGGGAGTCTCGTATGTTATGCCCGTTTGTGTGCGCCTGCAGGTAGCTTTGGTCTCTCTATAGATATATGCGTTGGGTATGAATTTTCAGAAAGAAGTATGAGGGAACTGCTCAGATGGTTAATCTTTGTGAGATAAAGGCTGTCTTGTGTTTACTGTTGCGTTTAATCGCGCTTATTAATCGAAGGGAAAATATTGTGTTTAACAGCGATAAGGTTTTCATCGAACTTGTGGGGAAACAGAACGAGGAAGAAAATTTAAAAGTTCTAGATTGTGGCAGTTAGTCGGACAGCAATAATGACTCGCTGCGATAACAAGTCGCGAGATACTTTTCTTATCTCGAGCGAAAAAAGGAAGCTGTTCTCAGCAAATCTCATCCCCCTTGCTTTCTTACACTTCAGAAATAACTCTATCGCTCATCCCTCCTGTATCATTACATATTCTATCGAATGATTGCGCCGCACACCACTGGTGCACACAATCGTCAAATCTGCATAGCTCTCTCCCCAGTATAGTTTGCTCCTGCACGTGTTTCATTATCAGCGCCAGTTGCGGCGTCAAAGCAATTGTCACCCTCATCAAACAAATAAAGGCCCGACCGCCAGACCCTGAATTCCTTGGAGCGCCTCGATGACCGTAAAGAACGCGAGTCGACCGCGCAAGGGCGATCAGCTCCGGAAAACGGGTTAGGCCAGTCAATAGAGATTTATTTTTGACAAACATACGTACAGCAATCTGACTGTGCAATCATGTAAAGTACAGTCCCTAGATGTTAACTTTTGTGTTTCCAACTCGCAACTCGCATTCTTAAGTTTGTTATTAACAAATTAGTGCAAAAAAACGCTTTTTTTTAGTTTCTTGCTTATATAACGAAAACTACTCGATCAATATGAATTATGTGAATGAAACAGTTATAGAGTATTAAATTACGAAGAGAATGAGAAGTCGAACAACCCGATCGGTTGATTAGAACCGGAAAAATTCCGGAAAAACCGGAAATTTTTTCTATTTTTTCAAAAATTCATAACTTTTTTATTTATGAAGATTAAGAGCTGAAATTTTGCCAAAATATCGACATTATTTTGCTCTATTGACTGGCCTAGGTACGAAGTACTAGTCTACGAAATAGCACTGTCTGAAGAGAGAGATAGAGAAAGAGTGTAATTAGATGCAATTTAACGGGTCAGGGAAACGTCCCCGGCAGTCGTGTGCTTGCTTTTCTCCCCCACGCGCATAAAGAAAGTAGAGAGAGAGATTCAGTAGCGTTCCCGCACATGAATTCAAGTCCATCGCAGCCGACGAAATTCCATTTCGTTTCGTTTTATCGTCCCCCGTACCGCCGCCATTTTTCCCTCTCGCTTCCGAGATGCTTTTAAGAAAGGACTAGAAAATTACCGAGTAATTGGAGTCGCCTTTCAGGAGAGAAAACTTTGGCTTCTGTACTAGCGCGCGCATGAAGCCGCACAAGGCTGCTGTGTATTTTTTTCCCTTCTACGAGAGAGATGTACCCCCCGCGGCTTGAAGCTGGTTTGCCCTTCGCAAGCGCATTGTGCGAATCGTTCGGGGAAGTGATTCCGAGCTGCTCCTGGCTGCGTCGGCTTGTCCGGTTGTTGTTTTGATCGTTTTGTTATGAACTTCCGTTGGAGGTAAATGCCGGGGGATAGGTGCTGCTGCGAGCCGAGGTAGATGTACTGCGAAAATAAATCGTGAACAGGCAGACGGTGGTTATAAAATTTAATTAAGCGTACAGAAGCCCAGTGTTATGTTCCTGTGGTTTTTTTTTTGTCTATTTTCATATGGGTTTTTGTTGCGACTGCAGCCTTATGATCGGTTTGAAAAACTTACACCTGGAGTCAATTCAATAATGCAAAAAACGAATGAAATGCCGCAAACTTTTAGACCGGTATGCATAAAGAAAAAAATGACCGAAAATCACCTGTGCGAACATTGATCGTCGCTTGCCACGGAATTTCTTTTCTATTTTATAAGCTAAGAAAATTAATTTTGAGTGAATGAAATAAAGCCAGCCGAAGAGGGCTGCTATAAAAGAGGGTGGAAGGTACAACATTTTATGCATACAAGTCTTGAAGAAATAATTGTTCCGCATCTCTCGACAAGTGGAGACTAGGTGAGCCTCTCAAGAACACTTTTCTTCCCGAGTCGTTTCGTGGGAAAGAAGGAAAACATTTAAATGGGTGTAACTGTATTTTTTAGTTAAGGTTTCATTTATTTAAAGATAACATAAATTGTACATAAACAATATAGCAAGAATTAGAAAATTGACCCTATTTCTTGGCAAAATTTCGACTGAAGGCGTGTTAAAATGAGCTTGTCAGAAATAACTGAAAATACTGAGTCGAATTAGTGATAGTACTTAATACGAAATATTTTAAGGATTTTATCTTAGTCTACAACATAAATTACTCTATTTACAGCCTTATTTTACATAATTTGTCAG
>QLSS01000044.1:1065771-1087926 GCA_024372645.1 Trichomalopsis sarcophagae | reverse complement strand
GAGGGCGGGTGGGTGTATTCGGCGCATACCTGCGTAAGGGTCGTTAAGAGTGCTCTATACCTCCGTGACATTCAATCATAGCCGCGGATTTTTCTTAACAAACTACGGCTTTATCATTAATGCTTTTATAAAATAAAAAATGTTATAATATTCTTTAGACTTTTCTACACTTGGGATGATTCCTAGATTTAGTAAATAATTATTGTAAAGCCGTAAAATAAATGTTGAAAGTTTTGCTCGATATGTCGTCTGCTTCCGCAGCACAAGCCACCAACGGCACTAAGAGACGCGAACGAACAATTGCTGATTGACAATTATCTGAGCTAAATTTCGATCGAAACGTTATCATGTCACGGACGGAAGAAGCCAAAGAATATTATATATGCTTTTTTGCATCTCAAAATGAAAAAATAGAGTTGCAGTTTGTTGCGAAAAAGTACTTGCGCTATAGTGAAGGAGCATGCATGCTGCTTCGCGTATCATGTCGATAAAACAGAGCAGCTGTTGGATGGCGCGCGATATGAATGTAGAGTAGAGGAACGAGTTTAGCAGTGCCGTGCATACGAGAATGCGATTGAAGGGCACTAGCAGAAAATATTTTCATGAGAAATATATCTATTATTACGGTTATTAACCCTTCTACCTTAAATTAAATTAAAAATAACAGTAAATAAATAATATTAAATATATGGACAAGTCGGGATGTTGTAAGGATTTTGTAAAGTAACAAATCTTTTTTGAAACATTCGCATAATGTTCTTTTTTAAATATTATTGAATTATTTAATTATTTTTACTGATTATTAATTATTAATTATCATTGTTTCTTTAGCTATGGGGAAATAAATGTTTTGTATTTGAAATGAGTACTTTTTAATATTATATTTTTATTAAAAAAATTTATTTATTAATATTAAATGTACAATTTTTAATAATAATATTTTGTACATTTTTTTTTCTCTTTTACTTTCTCATCTTTTTCTTCTCTTTTTGCATTCTTCCTTTCACTTTTCATTTTCTCTTTCTTCTCCTTCTTATTTAGCATCACTTGCTAATCAGAAATTTTCTGTCGGTTATCACACCGTTTCTCCTCCAGCAGTTGTCGTAGGTCCTTCTTACCCTGTAAATCCTAGTAAAAATGAAAATTATTATTGTATATTATTTTTATATTATTTATAATAGAAAACAAAATTCTACGACGTTCATAAGCGTCGCGCAGAAGCACACACACACACACATATATATATTTATATATCTACCTATATTATATAGTTGTTAGAGATACTCCCCCCGCCCCCCCCCCCCCCGCCCCCCCACTGACCCCCCCCCCCCCCGCACCCCCCACAAATAACGTAAAAATCATTCATTAAAAAAGAACAATAATGTTCGTAATTAATAATTAATTTATACAATAAATTGTGTGTACACACAAATCAAGAAGACTGTAGAGAAGGAGAGTCAACGAAATAGGAGTTTGGAGTCAGAAAATACTGAAAACTTTTTCAGACACCTGCCGCCGCGTGGTGGCGCTTCAAACAGAAGTCTTCTGGTGACGTCACTCGCGCATGCGTAGATGCGGCTAACTGGGAAATTAAATTTTGTTATGAAAATAAATAGTCTCTGTGAACCTTACAAGAATAAAAAATTAACGATAAACAAAAATTGCCGAATAAATATGTTGACAATCAATGTATTTATTCGTTAGAGACTAGGCACTGGTCATACATTTCGTGGCTATTTTTGGCCCCGATATATTCAAACTTAAGTTTTCTAAACGTATTTTTGGCTGCTAAATCTTAGCTCATTTAGTTAATTTTTGAAGTGAATACTTCTATAGGCTCGCTAGGTACACATTTTTACCGGGGAGTGAATCGAGAAAAAACCGACCGTCACGCAGTTATACCGAACGGCAGAAAGAATTGAAGTTAATTTAAAACCAACAAAACATAAATTTAAATGATGAATTTTTAAAGCGACAGATAAGAAACATTAGCACGTAAATTCTGAGTTACGGTGTTTACTATGATCAAATATTCATTTTATATTTAATACTTGTTGTTAATGTATTTTTAATTTAATTTAAGGTAGAAGGGTTAGTAACCATAATAATAGATATATTTCTCATGAAAATATTTTCTGCGAGTGCCCTTCAATCGCATTCTCGTATGCACGGCACTGCTAAACTCATTCCTCTACTCTACATTCATATCGCGTGCCATCCAACAGCTGCTCTGTTTTACCGACATGACACGCGAAGCAGCACGCATGCTCCTTCACTATAGCGCAAGTATTTTTTCGCAACAAACTGCAACTCCATTTTTTCATTTTGAGATGCAAAAAAGCATATATAATATTCTTTGGCTTCTTCCGTCCGTGACATGATAACGTTTCGATCGAAATTTAGCTCAGATAATTGTCAATCAGCAATTGTTCGTTCGCGTCTCTTAGTGCCGTTGGTGGCTTGTGCTGCGGAAGCAGACGACATATCGAGCAAAACTTTCAACATTTATTTTACGGCTTTACAATAATTATTTACTAAATCTAGGAATCATCCCACGTGTAGAAAAGTCTAAAGAATATTATAACATTTTTTATTTTATAAAAGCATTAATAATAAAGCCGTAGTTTGTTAAGAAAAATCCGCGGCTCTGGTTGGCTGTCACGGAGGTATAGAGCACTCTTAATGGCTGAGGTCGGAGTCAACAGACTAATTGCATACGGTTACAATTATATAACAATGGGTTCTTTTATGATGCTTACTTAATGACGATCCTACTAAGAAAGTAACTGCAACTTTTTAACATCAGATAATTTCACAGTATAGAATTAGCATTAGCATTTGTCCGCATTACCTGGCGTTTATAATACTTCAAATTTCCCCTCAAAGACTTTTCATACAAATGTAAACTCTATTTCCATCTGCGAGCATTTTTAAAACTAATTTATTTGAAAGGTGCTAGAGTCTGGTTTTAATCGCGTCTGACTTCGCACAATGAAAATAATTCGTAAACTGATTATGAATGGCGAACACATAATTAAATTCGAGGATTGCCAGAAATTTAAAAGCTTTCACCCGTCTCGCGTCGCTGGCTCTATTATATTAGAGACTCGCTGCGCAAGAGAGCAAATGAAGAAGTGGCATCATCATTTACTGGAGCACGAGCGTAGGCAGTTCGAAAACCGTTTTCCAAGTATTCCAGAAAGCAGGTGTCGACGATTTATGCTCAAGTTTGCGTGAGTTTCCGCCTTTCTGAATTTCGTCTTTCCAATGCGGCTCTCTCGAGACATTAATCATTGATGGATCAGACCATGATGCTCGTGCGTGAATTTTCTTTCTCGAGTTTCTCTTACTCGAGAGCTTACTTGAACGCATTTATGTCGGGCAATTATATTTAAATCAGCTCAACTCTTGAATTTAGTGATCAAAAGCAATCTGTCCTAACTAGAATGAATCACGTATATGGCAGCGATCAATATTGCGCTTCGAAAAGTTTCATGAATACAAGCCCGCGCGTATAATACCTATATATGTATACCTGCGAGTTGTGCGTTACTCGTTCGAGAGAATATGGCTTATAACGCACTGGGTGGTCGGGGTGCCCTTTTAATAAAAGTTTCATAGAATTCGGCGCATTGCTTAGTGGCACGGAAATAACGTTCGCTGCCATTATTCACATAGAATTTGGAAAATATTTGCCGCACGAAATAATGCTCATTTTCAACGTTGGATATACGGATAAATGCGGCCTTTTCAATTTTGCGCCTGCTTTGTTTACACTAATAACTGTATATTTTAATTTTTGAGAAGAGCAATGATCATTTACTGATCTGCGTCTGAATTTTGACTGCAGATCACAAATATAGATTTGATTTTATATTGATATATTTTTATAATATAAAAGAGGTCCGGGATACCAGGTAGTGGAAAGTCATTTCAATAATAATAGTATGTTATTTCTTTTCAATAACAAAATATATTTAATCAATATTCTTTTTAAATAGAATATTGCGTAAATTGCTAATATTCTTTATAAGAGAAATTTTGGTATGTTCGCTTTGACTATACAATATATTTAAGACAATACGCTTTACTTTTGCGTTATTGGCTTTGGATCACGATTTTTCTTAGTATATAAACGATTCGAAATAATTCTAAGTTATAGACTAGGTTAGTTGCGTTATCAGTTTTGACTCGACAAATTTATAAGTGTTTGAGATACAAGTTCAAGAAATATTCGAAAATATTCTTAATTTTTTACCTGCTCAAGGCGTAATTTGCTCAAGAGCAGCGACTAGGCGCTTTAGTTGCGATTCCAAAAAAAGAAAATCATTTCGATAAATAAAAATTTATCGTATAACTGCTTCAATACTTGCAGCGTCGGGATCATCATTTGCACTTTAAAAAGTCGTGTAATTGATGGGCCAATGAAACTTGGAGAATACCAGGCGATAAATCGTGCGTGCAGCAATTATATATCTCGAACTTTGACAAAACAGCGCGGGGCAAGCACCCGGGCTCATTAAAATTTATGTTCTGCTTGTTCCTTGATACCCAACTATATACTACTCATAACAAGCGCGCGCATCCGACGAATAACTTAAGTGTACGGGACAAGACTACATCAAGGGTCGTGGCAGTCTAGGAATGATTATAAAATCACTCCTAACCGTATTGGCCTGAAGCCACGAATCGCCTTGTCGATTCGCGCATATGAGAGCCAAATGACGGAGAAACGTTCGCTAAATTTACTAATAGGTAAAATACATTGTTAATAAAGAATAAATACGCTGCACTTGCTCTTATCCCTAGTAGCCCTCGGTTACGTCCGGAACATTAAGACTGCCGGTTACCGGATTTTTATGCCTTTTCACGATCCCTTGAGCTTTTGTTTTTTAATTTAAAAGTCCGTTTTAGTGCCCTTAAACTGCTAAGTGTATCGTATCGTAATTCTATTTTACACCGCGGATTATTTTTGGAAAATCACACTTTTTATATCTCTGTCCGTGATAAATATTTCGACGTATCGTCAGAGAGTTTGTTGACCGACGACGTGAAACAATTTTCGGTGATCACAACTTGCGGATTCGATTCAAAAAATCGAAATCCAAAAATAAAGTACAAGAGGAAGACTGGCGATAAACGTGAGGTAACGAGAGCGCCTATCGACATCGATCCCTCATCGATGGCAGGAACTGCAATATGGCAAGCGGGAGTAAGTAATAAGCAAGCCCTACTAGCATCGCGCATTATAACCACATAACGCAACCAGTTACGGCGAATATACAGGATATCTTTCTCGTGGGGGTATTGTGCGATCGGCATAAATCTCGGCGTTTCTTGCCGTTATATGCTAAACAGGACCCGCGAAAACCTTGGAAAAGTAAGAAAGGAAGAGGGCCCCGCAGCAGCTGGCACACAAAGCGAAACGCGGAAGAATAATGCTGTGCCCGCGCGGTTCGTTTTGTTCGGCGCGTCATTGTACGATTTGAAGGTTTGCGCCTCGCGACGTACTACTTCACGTCTTGTTTTGTCTCTGATCTCACTCATGGGACTGCTTAAGTGGTTCTTTTGTAGGTTTGCCGCACTGTTTAATGGGTTTTACGGCGCTGCTCTATTTTACAGTTCAAGGCCGATTGATTTTATGGTTGTACGCTTTATAAATAAATAAAACAAACTTTTTCGACAGAGGAATACAAACGAGTCTAGTCCTATGACTCTTTTTTCATTAAACACTGGTTTTAAGTAATCGAAAAACGAAGACAAATATCGGTAGCACACCTCAACGCAAACGAACCAAAACATCCACTTCCTCCTCTTCGCCCCTATAACACTTTCTCTCTTCTGGTACATCCCACCGTCGCTCTCACTCTCGCTACATATATGCAGCAGTCTTCTCTCGCAAAGCATCTCGCAAAGCCGGTACACGGCGTGTTATGTTGTGCTGCAGGTCGCTCGCGATCGTTACCACTGATTTATGCGCTCATTCGTTTTCCTGATGCTCCTCCCGCATCCTTTCGCGCATCTTCTCCCTTTTCCCCCCTCGAGGCTCACATGCACACGCGCCCGCCGCGCGCGTCCAGGTTCGGGGCTAATTTCGTTGGTCTTTCTTGCAGACGCCGTCCGCGAAGAAAGAGAGAAGGAAGCGAGGAAGGGACGGCCTGCAGGACCTCTTTTATTTTCAATTATGAACGAGCGCCGAGAGCTGAGCGCTCGTTTCTTTTTATCTTCTTCCTTTTTTTCTCGAGGGCTTGTTGCGAGCTTTTTTCTCTCCTTTGCGAGCTGCGCGGAAAAAATGGACGCTATAAAGTAGTCGCGGGCAAGGTCGTCTTGAGCAGACGCCGCTGGCCAGAGGCTAATGTGTGTGTGTGTGTGTGTGTGTGTGTGTGTGTGTGTGTGCTGCGCAGGTATATGGCGGTCCGTTAATGGGAATTTGTTTGCTTTGATGAAGTATGGGATTCTAGTTTATTTTTTAGGACGCCTTTCACGGTACTGTCGCTGCTTTATTGCTGTTTTTCAGTCTCCGTTATATGGGATCTGTGCGCGGAGATACTTAATCGCGTTACACGGTCTGCAGGCCGCGGAATTGGATTAGACGCTGGACTCTTTTTGCGTCGCCCTAATTTAACAGCTGTTGCGTAAGGCTAGACTTTTCTGAGTTTTATGCAAGTACTGTCGCGTTGAGGTGTATATAGTACCAAGTAAATTTTTGAAAAATGTATTACATATAGGAAAAAAATTTAATTTTCTGTGGTTCGTTTCGTTCGCTTTATTTATCTTTACATTTAATTAAAATTTATTTGCGGATAAAAAACCTTTTCCGTATCCTGCATTTGATTGCATAACAGAATTTTTAATTTCACTCTATTCGACGGCACGTCTTTCAATAATAAATACAAAGCAGAATTGAATTCAGCTGTACCCTTCACAATCAGTTCTGTACACGGAAAGAATTCTCCTATAAAAATTACCGGAATAGCATGGTAATCCTGGGACGCTTTGTTTTTCCAGTAATTTTTACTTAAATAAGTATATTATTTATCTTGCCACACGGACATTTTTACTACAGCACCCGGTTTTTTTTGCGGTAGAATTTATAGAGAAATCCGCGTGAATTTTACCGTGCTGCACGTTAAATTTTACCAGACAGTTGGCGCTGCAGATGCGAAGTGACCGCCATCTTGGATTTGTGTATACAACAACAAAGATTCGGAATCGCTAGTCGCTAATATCAATAAAATATTTTATCATCTTTAAAAGATTCATTTTACTTTCTATATAATAATTCTAATTAAATTATATGTATTAACTTAAACGCACATTTGCAGAAAATAAGGAATATACGGAAAATTTTATCCCGGTAAATTTTACCGTGCTATTCCAGTAAAATTTAAAAACTATCCCGGTAAATAGTTCCTAGGTGGCCCTGCGTCCCAGCTTTACTATGTTATATGTAGCACGGTAATTTTTGCACAGACTTTAGCCATAATTTTTATGGGAACATTCTTTCCGTGTAGAGAAGAATATTCATAGAAATAATTGAATTATCGCTTAATTGGCTTCACTCGCTCGCAAATAGGGCCATGGCTCCAATAAATACGCAAGAATACAGCGAAAGCAAATCCATCGCTGAATTGCCCCATCTGCAACGCAGCACCTCCATACACCTCGAGCAGCCACACGTCGTTTGGAATAAAGCCTTCCGCGCAGGCGCCGCTAAATTTAAATCTATCGCCCCGACGTGAGCCCGGCGTCGAACAACTAAAAAAGAAGAATCGCGCAAGCGGAGCAAATGCTACCGCGCGGATCTGATGTACCCAGCTATATATACCTCGTAACGGCCGACAAAGCAGCACAATGAAAAGCGCATCTCGGCAAATTCCTTTCAAAAGAGAAGGCGGGATTGCATCCTGATCGGAAGCGGTCCAAGTCCATTACGCCTGGCGGGACTTTTAAACTCGAAACTTTTCGCCGAACCAACCGCTACCAACACCCCCCCTCGACTTCTTCTTCTTCTTCGCCGCCGCCGTCGTGTCTCCTCTTCCATCCTTATCTTCCGATGCTCTTCTGCAGGGAAATTCAAAACCGCGAGTAAAGAGCTGCATCTAGCGCTTGCGAAACTCCGCGATGGTTATTCGATTTGAGGGATGAAGCGCAACACGCCGCTCGCTCTTGCATTGTATACACACACAAAGTATATACATCGAGGAATTTCGATTAGTTTTCGTTGTTGTAGGAACTCGCAAGAGAAAAGCTCGCGATGGGAACCTGTAAACCGATAGTTTAATTCCGCTCAACGCTCAACAAGCCGAATTGCCGGAGAATGAAAACTATTTTCGTTTTCAATTTACCATGAAATCTATGTGTGTCTTGAATCCTATTATAAAGAACCGAGCGGTGTAGAACCGTGAAAAATGAAAAGCTTCATAAAGCCTCGAGTAAGCCTCCGATCGCTTTATGAAACGCGCTGCTGTCACATTCTTCGTAATTGAAAAGACACGAAGCGCAAAAAAGCTCTCTCGCTCGATCGTGATTCCTCCAGATTCATCCATCAAATCGAAAAAAGGCCGTGCTTTTTCAATCTCTCTCTTTCTCTCGCGACGCTTTTTAATTACTCGATATCCTCGACACCGGCCGCGGCACTTGGCTGGTATAAACGGGCTTTAATCCGATTCTCGATGATATTTAACTCCGCGACGTCAATCGCGCGGACGTCATGCGGCTCCGTTATGTAAATCCTATGGCCGCAGTTATCTTGAATTGCCAGAGATGCTCGTCACCAGCTCAAATATCCCGGCCGGTGTCGCGCCGCGACGTGTCTGTTTGCGAGCCGACATCGTGGTCGTGCAGTACACCGCAAACGTAGCGTAGGTAGTGACCGGGAAAAATCGCCGTCAGTTTATTGACACTTGATTTGCTTGGACTTTACCGCATCAGTTTCATATAGGGTCAGATAAAAAATATTCATGATTTATTTGATCGAAAGGCAGTTAAGGTCTCTAATTAATTTTGTTTTTCGAAAACTCGGATCACAGGTACTATTTTTCATTCGAAATAACAGACCCTCAGCTTTGAAATACGCAAAAAATTTTATTTTTAATAAATTTCGAACGAATATTCGCTCTCTCAATTTTCACGAACTCATGCGAAGCCTTGCAAATATTTTGCGATATGGAAAGCGTACACTCCAACGCTACACTCGAAGATATAGATATATGCTTTCATTAGTCTATGCGCATTGATTCGCAGAAAAACTCAAAACAAACAAAACGTATTTTCGCAGAAAACTATTTTTGCAAGTCCAAACGCATATTCATAGTTTGCTAACCGAAAATAAATATTTACAGGTCAGTATACTGAAATTTCCCGTTGACTTGAGAGGTGCAGGCGGCGAAGAGCATTCACCGTTAAACAAGGTAACGCAACTCAATTTAGCGGCCAAAAGACTGCTGCATCCAGCATATTTAAAGAGCGGCAAAATTTTCAAATTAAAAGCGCTTCTCGTTGGGCTCGAAACAAAGCAGCTCGTAACGCGAAAAAGAAGACGTAGAGCTTGCGCATAACGTCGCTGTTCTGCGTGTTAATTGCCAAACTCTTCAAACTAACCGCAGCACTGTGTCGAAACTTGGTAACGAGTTTCGCGCCTGCAGCGTCGGCGTCGTCACATTTTCCGCTGAAAAATTGCCTTGTGGAGTGAATTTGCATAATAAACCGAGCGCGCGCGAGGCCGAGGAGGAAAATTTTCACGCGCCAATGTGTAATATCTATGCGTATTTTCGCGACACTAATCTCGTGCGTGCGTGTGTGCAGCAACGATGAAGATGCAGCGGCGGCGGTGCAAAATTTACGAGGGAAAAAGTCGGCCGCGATCGTAAATCTCGCGGGAGTCGACGCTCGGCGAATATAATCCGAAGTATGTGATTAAATATTATTAACTCGGTTGCGCGAGCACTTACGAACTTGCCGTGTACTGTATATGCCGGAGGGGTAGGAGGTGTAATCGCTACGACTTTTACGCGCTCGTAAACAATTCATGTTTGATTGGTGGACCCGGGTCGCACGCGACTCGCGTATGAAATACTGTGATTATGAAAAGTTGTCGATAAGACTCTGCGAGTTTATTGTCAACGTTCTTTTGTTCAATAACTGGGCGGCGTTCGCGACTAGAAGCTCCGCGTTTAATGCATAGTAGTAGATGCTGATCCAGAACGGAAATTACATACGCTCTAAAATACGTACCTCTGTTTACAAAAATATATACTTTGTATCGAAGATTTAAAATTTTTATTTAAATTCATCGCGAGCTCAGCGTATATAGCCTCCTTTAAAATTACCCGTCTTATCGATATCAATATCTTTATTATACAAGTACATCCCGTCATCAGGTTTTAACAGCTTTCGTTTAACACGCAATCATCTCTCATCCCGCCATAATAAGCCTGCTGCAAAGATTGCGTTTAACGAAGCCGCATCCAAAACAGCCGAGCGAAAGATATAACGAAAAAAAGTTGGAGCCCAGGCAAACATATTTTTTTCATCCCCTTCTTCGAAAGCTCGACCGGTAATTTTCTTGTCTCCCTGGTCTTATCAGCGTCACGTGCCGCTTCCACGTCGTAAAGGCGAGAGACTCGCTCTCGGCGGCTCTGCTTTTTACGAGCAGGAAAGTCTCTTCTTCGTTTCGGCGATTCGCAGGAAATTTCGGCGGATGCTGCACGCGACACGACTATCCTCTCTCTCTCTCTCTCTCTCTCTCTCTCTCTCTCTCTCTCTCTCTCTCTCTCTCTCTCTCTCTCTCTCTCTCTCGACCCTTGACTTTCTCTCGTGCACTGGGCGCGGGTATCGAGTCCGGCTTTCGAGGGTCGCCGGGAGTGACGCCCGCATTATTTCCCGTATATATACGTGGCATGGTGCTGCGGCCCACCGTCATCGCGAGATCTTGCCTCGCTCGACGTTTATAAATTACGGTACGGCCAGCTGGCGTGCACTGGGGGACTGCTAAGCGAGAATAATGCTTGAGGATGACCTGCATCTTCGCGCTATTAGGATTTATTGTACGCGTTATCGGGAGAAAATTATTGGGTTTCATATTCGCTCGCGTGTTTGTGTGTGCGACGATGAATTGTAATTGATTTAATAGCCGCGCGTATTCAAAAATAAGCCCCAAGACGTGCGGCTCGAGTACAAAACGGCCATCATTTCCGCGCACGCCAGAGTCGCGTAAATTAGTTTCAAGTTAATCGGCGACGTCGTATACCTCGGCTCTCTCACCTATACAGCCGACACACATACACCTGCTGCCACAGGACCGGATGACAGGAAGATGGAGAGAGAAAGTGCGAGGCGTCGAGGGAACTACAGCGAGAAAGTCCTATGCTTATAGCTCGATACGGCCGGCAAGAGATTAAGAGGCCGAGAGAGGGATGCGCGCACGCGGGGAGGGCCTCGCGCGCAGAAAAGGGATAATTTACATTTTAATTGCGCACGAGAGTTGCCGGAAATGAGGGCGCTCGCGTCGTCGCGGCGAAATTGGACCCTCGCACCAGCTAGAGGGTGGCCAAGCTTATTACATTCCGCGGGGTGGACCACCACTGCCAAGATAGCCCAGACCTTCGCTTCTTTACACCGATATGCCTTCGTTTATTTTGCCTCGTTTGAACCTTCCGTATACACGCGTACACGCCCTGCCTTTTTCTCCTCCGCGAGAGAGCAGCTGCTTATGTTTGCCCACAGCCTTTGTATATCGGCTTCCTTTCTTGGCTCAGACGTGGGCTGTCTACGTTGCTTTTTCTAAGACGCCGCACGAGTGTACAGAGCGCGCGCGCGAGGCAGCAGATGCGCGCGAAAAGTTCAGCGATCACGACGATAACTCTACGGGTAATGCCCGGAAAGTTTCGCCTCAAAGTCCTATTATCCCGCGAAACTCTCCTCTGCCGCGAGAAGCTATGCAGCTATGTACTCATTTCTTCGTCGTGGCTATTAATAAATTTCGCCCGGAGCGCGTGGGCTGCTTTATTAGTCGCGCGCGAATCTTGTTTTTATTGATATTGCACAATGCGCGAAGAGAACGACGGTGTTAGGGGAAATATGTAATGGATTTGTTCTTGGATGCAGCCAACTGTGTGCTAAATTAAACGGTGTATTTATTACAAAATTGTTTCGACGTTATGTTAATAATACAAATAAACTTGAGCAAACGACGCAATGCATAATCTACTATAAAACATAAACTATATCCTTATTATACTCTCTGAGATAATAAAAATAATACATTCATGTATAATGCACATCGGTATTACATCTCTATGTAGCTAATACTCGAGTTCATATAATTACTTTAAACACTATGGACGAAACTCCCGAATGAAATCCATCCGTACAAATAATAGCGCACACCGTTCGTCCATTCGTTCACGAAATCGCCCACTGGGCGCACTGTCTAAATGCAGCCGTTTCCCCAGCAAGCGCACCAAGGCACACTGCCGCTGCTGGTGCTGGACTTTCTCGTCTTTTCCCTGACGGCGGCCTCTCGACTGCTGATCGAATTTGTCCTCTCCCTCTCGGAATTGGTGGCGTTGCCCTCGAGCGCCGCGGCCTCGCCCCTCGTGAGGTGTCTCTCCCTCGCGTTCTCCACGCTCCTGCTGCGCGACGTCCTCGTCGAGCTTACCGACGGCCGTTTCTTCGTGCTCAAGTACAGCGACACCCTCTTAGTCTGGTCCTTCTTCGGCGATTCCTGCCCGGACGACGAGGACCTGCTCTCGTTTTTCTCGTCCTGGTGAGACCTCGTGCTGAGGATTCCCGGGGACTCGGGCAGCTCCCTCGAGCTGGCGCTCGACTGCTTCTTCAGCGTCTCCCTGCGCCTCTGGGAGCTGCGCTTCTCCTTCACGGATCCGGACTTGTCTTTGCGAGAGCGTCGCTTCTTCGGCTGATCCGTCAGCTGATTACTCTCGGCGCTCGTCGCCGCTGCTTTCGACTCGTCCTCCAGCGAAGTTTGCGTCTGAGCCGGGACCTTCGTGACTATGTCGCAGTGGCCGTTGGCCGAGCAGCACTGGGCGCCGTTGGCAGCCATCGGCACGAACGGGACGTTCTGGTAGAGCCGAGGGGTTTGCTGCACGGGACTCGTACCCGTGGGCATCCTCCGCAGAGCCTCGAGCTCGTACGGCGTCATCGGGGGGATCTTCATCGTGTGGGGGCTGGGAGTCTCGAACGACGTTACGTGGTACTCCTGCTTGTCCCCGTTCCTCGTAGGTGGGATCATCAGTCGCAGACGTTCCAGGTCCTTCCTGCTGCAAGCTCTGTAGTCGGGTTCCAGCACCGCGCTGGGATTGCTGAAGCTCGGCTGCACTCTGACCGGGCTGGAGTAGCTCGTCGCAGGGACCGGGCTTTCGCACACCTTGATCGCAAGCGGACTCTGCATGAGTCTCGCGGGACTAGGGCCTTCGCTCCTCACCGGGAAATTCTGGTAGGCTTGCTCGAAGCTCTGTAGGAATGGATGGTTGAACAGCTTGCCCGTGGACGGCAGTTGCGGGATTTCCGGGGTGTCGGAGTTCGTCGACTTGCGGTATCCAGGCTGGCGCAGGGTGACGTTCAGTTGGCTCTTGTAAGCCCTCGAGCTCGTGGACATGCTGTCCAGGGTGTTGTCGCTCTTCGCGTGATTGTCGTTGTTGAGGGACTTGACGTTCTCGTTGAACGACAGCCGCGAGCTCAGGTCCTGACAAGAGACCGATTTGACCATCGGGTTGCTTGAGCCGTTGTTCCTGGCTTCGCTGACTATCAGGAGATTCTCCGAGCTGAAGAAAGCCTTTGCGTCCCCGCTCTCGATGTGGCCGTTCAGGGGCACGGCTCCGTTGACGCAGATGTCGGCGGAGCCTTTCTCGCAGTTGTACCGGCTCCTCGATATCACCGTCGAGACAGTTTTCTCACTACCCGCGGGACTGTCGGATTGCCTGTCGTCGCCGTTGCATCTGGGCTTCGCGGGCAGCGGCGCGAAGAAGTGTCGCGGTTGCCTGTTTTCTTCCGGCTTGGCGCACTCCGCTCCTTTGTTCCGCCTCTTGAAGATCTCCAGCTCATCGTACACGTCCCTCAGAATCGATATTTCCCTAATGAGCTGATGGTTCTTCTCGCTGTAATTTCTCAACGCCTTATTCGAGGAGTCGAAGCTCGCGCTAATAGCTTGTTTGTGGCCGGCCGAGCTATCCCGAGGCCCACTGACACGAAAATTATCCGAGTGCTGCTTGACGAAGGCTTTTCTTCTCTCCGCCAGACCGGAGATATTCGCAGGGCCACTTTCCACGAGCTCGGCCGGCTTAGGCGGTAAGTCCTTTGACGAGTCGCAGACTGGTATTGGCGATTGCGTCTGCGGAAAGTTCGGGATAGTTTTCGGCACCTTGGCGAGGACGCTGTTCTGCCAGCCCGGAGGCGGTGGCGCAGACATAGCCACAAGGGCTACCTGTCGCGAGTAGTTATGGCTGCTTATATCGCGACTCGGGTTCGCCGTCTGATGGCTCGAGCATGTGGTCATCGGACGGCAGCTTCCGTCCATCGTCGAATGCGCGATGTTTGAATAGCCGCTCGCTTCGGCCATAGTCGGAAAGACAAACGGACAATCGGACTGATAGGCGAAACTCGTCGTCGTGAGTGGATCGTCCTGCTCGGACGTGGTCGTGTGGTAGGGAAAGTTACTCCGCTGCTGTTTTTCGAGCGGCTCGTCCACTCTGCTCTCCGATTGCTCGCTCGGCAAACTGTCCTTCTTGTCCTTCTCCTTTTTCAACTCCTCTTCCTCGTCGACGACGGATAAGTCGTCGAAGTTTACGCGAGTCCGATGCTGCAGCTGTATCGGGCTGCCGCCGTTGCTCATCTTTTCAGACGAGATCTTCTGGTTCTCGGCGTTTTCTAAACGCTCCTCCTGGTCGTGCTCCTCATTAGTCTCCTCTGCGGAGTCGGATTCATCGTCGTCTTCTTCGTCGTCGTCGTCCTCCTCCTCCTCGTATTCCGAGAAGTCCGAGCCAGCAGCTTCATTTTCCGAGCGGTCCTGAAAATTTGATTACACTTTAGAATTTGGATATAGTTGATATTCGAGGAGCCGTAAATTTCATACCGACGTCGTGAACAACCATAACGCGGCTGCATCTACTTTCATTCTCAATAAAAAATTTGATGTTAGCTTATCCTTTATATACGGGGGCGGCTCATCTATCTTTAGTAAGGTACTCCGCATCTGATAGTGAATTTAATAACGTCCGATATTTAATAACTCCCGATACGAGTATTTTTAAGGCTTGATCCCCAGATTTTCATCCTGGAAATCGCCAGATAGCATCCTATCCTCCACTCCAAACACCCCCCTCCCCTTCCGCGCGAGTAAACAGTTTTACGAGATAGAGCAGAGAGTATATCTTCGAAGGCCTCCAATGTATGTTGCAACTTTTTACGATACGACAGCCGCGGGCAAATGAAAACCCGTAAAATTCCCCGCGCGCACTAATAAACTCACAGCCGCGCCGAAAAAAGCAAAATATCGCGCGCGCACGTCGGAGAAGAAAAGCAGGAAAAGTGGCCGCGATCCTCGACCAAAAGAGAATTATACGATTGTTTGCAGTCCGTGCGTGCGTGCGTGTCGACAAAGTAGGGATTGATATCCGTCGCGCTTACGGTACGTGATGAAGAGAGAGACGGCGGCGCAAGGGAGGAAAATAGCGCGCGTTAAATATTTTCCCGGCGTCATTCCGAGCTCGCCTAATTGCGCGCAAAGCGAGAGCGCCGGAGAGAGATTGCTCTTGAAATTCGAGAAAATTGCGCGGCCCTAAAGCGAAGTCGACTAGCGCTAAGCGTTCGGCCAGTATACGCCGCGACTCGACGCGGTCGTTGCAGTCAGTCGCCTCCTTCCCCTCTTCTATCCTTCGTTTCATCATTTTTATGCTACACTTTTGGCGCTCCGGAGTTAACGCGCGCTGCTCTGAGCCATTTTCCTTTTTTTCCTTGTTCTTCCTTTTTTTTGGCTTTTTAAGTATATACGCCATAATTAACTTTTTTATATTTGAGTGTTTCTCAAAGAGTTAACGCGCGCGTGGGTGTGCACACTGGGAACCGCGGGCTTAATTAAGAAATTTCCTTTTACAAAACTCGGTCCGAGCCGCTTTGCGTTGCAATTCGCGAGCTGAATATTTGTTTAATTAGAAATATATACACGCTCATAAATTGTTCGTGAAAGCAACGTTAACTTTATGGAGCCGCTTTGTTGTGGGAGAGGCGGAGGAATGTTAAAGAGGCACGTGTCTTGAAGTGGAAATGATGAATTCAGAAATTTATATGAGCGTAATTAATTAATCGAGTCAAACGAGTCCGGCAGTGTAAATATTATGGAAAAGAGAAAAGTTGCATTTGCTCAATCCGGTACGAAGCGGTGTTTACATACACGTATAGCGCGAAATCAATAAAGTCAATCAAGTCGTGGCGGTTTGTTGTGTACGTGTGGGTGCGCGTCTGTGTACACTAACCTCGGGTTCGTCGCTCTCCTCTCGGTTCTTCTGCTTCTTCAGGATCTCCTCGAGTTTGTCGTACTCGTCCCGCAGACTCCATATTTCTCTCCTGAGCTGCTCGTTCTCCCGGCGCAGCTTCTTGATGTCATTCTGGCCTAAAACAAACACACGGAAGCAACGTAAGAAGGCGAGTTTTATCGTTTTTTGCAACTTTGCTCTCTGTGTATATATCTTTATAACGATACTAAGGTTGCGAAAAAAGCCGAAAGATTGATGGAGAAAGTAAATAGCGACAACTATATAGAGGAGAGAGGAAAATAACTCCGAGTGATTAATCGTCTCCCCGTATTTTCTTTGGCGAGCTCTCATTGTGCGATATTTTCACATTCTTGCAATATTGATCACCCTTTAAAATAATCAGGGACACGTCTGTTCGAGAAAGATTTTTATGTCGATAAGTCGCGCTGCAGTGAACATACACCAGTTTTCACAAAGAGTAATGAAATGTCAACGGTCTCGATGCTATACACTTCATTCTCTCATTTCCCTGCGCGTATATCGCTCAGCTCTTTCTCTCCCGAGCTTTCAATCAGCTATCTCATCCATCTCAATATTTGCCCGCATCTTTCCGCTCCGCTCTCGAAGCGCTGCACTTAATTGAGTTGATTTATTCATTAAACGAGCATAAATAATGACGCCGCGAGTTATATATATATACACCCCGCAGATGCTTCCGCGATAAGAACACCGATCGCAAAACAAGCACAACTGCTGCCCAAGACTGAGCGAGCCGAGATCACTTAATCACCATCACCCTCGCGTAGCTACACCAACCGGACATGCCTGGCCATACTTTATGCGAATCAGGATCAGCGTCGTTCGACCAATCGATCTTCGATCGATGCGCCCATGCAGCTATATAACCAGGCGTATCTCTTTCGCTGTGCTAACCCTTCAACTCGAAGTTTCGCGTGATAAATCACCGCGGTAGTGGCGGCGGCCTCTCGCGCAATTACTTAGAGCTCGTCCGCGTGAAGCAGCGGACAGAGCTGGAGATAGTCGCGGCGTAGTGTGCAGCAGTGCGTGCGCGCGCGGGGACAACGACTACGACGAGTCGAGGACGTGCGCGGGTGGTCGCGTGCGAGCACGTCGTCCTTTCACTCGCTCTTTACTCTCGGCAGGCTTTTTTCTCTGTGTCTCGCCGACGACTCTGCCTTCGTTTACGTCAGCTCGCTGCATGTGTATACGTGTGTTTGTACGGGAGAGGGCCGAAGGTGACACGGAGCTAGAAAGGTAGAATGAGAGCTATATGTGTAGCCGGGGGTAGGAGGAGATTGTGAGTCAGCGCTGATAGGACAATCGCTTGGATGGGCGGGGGGGGGGGGGTTCGTGGCTGGCGTCGGCTCTGCTCTCCTCTGCTCTCTGAGTCATTGCTAATGTAGGTAAAAATTGGCTGCGATTCAAGTATACGAATACGCGGGCTGGTGTATGTGCGCTGTATCAAACGAACGATGCTTATCTTTGTCAGAGATATTATACCTTTGTGCAGAGCGAACGTTTTTCTGTCTTATAACGATGCGGGAAATATAGTCTATGGAAGCACTTTACGGGCGTTATTAATTGCAACCGTTATCGTTCGCTCTCTTCGTACTGTTACTGTATAGGGGTTAATGGCTGGAGGCTGATGGCTACAAGAGTATGTACTCACGAGCGCATTCGTTAAAATTTCGTTTTGTGAGGAACAATCATCGGAGAAGAATATCCAATTCGCATAAATGAATCAATCTCGCAGTCAGCAGTCTTTTAATTTCTCACTTTCTCTGTTTCTCTATTTTTTCCCATCCCCGACTGACTCGCTCAGCTCTTCTTTTCTCTCTCTCTCTCTCTCTCTCTCTCTCTCTCTCTCTCTCTCAGCCGCTATCCTTAACTCGATAGGACGAGTCGGTTCCTCGGCGGGAATCCGGGAATTACATTTTTCTCGTGAGGTCTCATGCGCGCGCCGTGGGGAAAAGACCCGCGCGGCGGGAAGAAAAGAGAGCAAGAGAGGAAAGCAATCGTCGTCGTCGTCGTCGTCCTGTGGAGGTGAAAAAGGACATCCACGCGCCCGGAGAGCCGGCTGTGTATAGGTACCATGGGCTGAAGGGAAACGGAGCGAAAGTGTCGTCGTCTTGGCGAGGCGAGGCAAGGCAAGGGAGAAAGTGTATTTATTTAAGGTTCGAGAGCGCGAATGCCGCGCGAGGATGGAATGAACGATCGGGATGGTCAATAAAAAAGAATGGAGGAATCAGATATATTCGATACGGAGGCACTTCGTCCCAGACTTGCTTTCGAGAGTGTCATTAATTTAGTGTACGGATTATGTGACTGGACGAATGCAACGCATCGACCTTTGAATCGAGGTTCAAATATTAGAATAGCCTTTATCCCGTCGACTTTCAAACATGCCGCCGAGCGCAGAGACGAAAAGCTCAAAGACGAACAAGAACGAGGAGCTGGAAAAAGGAGGAATCGAATGAAGCCCCCGCGCGCACCTATATCCTACATACACTAGAATCGTCGCAATTGTTCTCGCGCGAGGCGAAGAAAGGCGCGCCTCGCTTCGAATCGAGATCGTATAGGTATACGTACGTAAAACAGGAGAAAAAGAGTTAGGGGCGCTACGCGTAGCTGGAATAGCTCGTCTCCCTATTCCCCATGGGGTGATTTGCACGATCGGCCGCCCCGATTGAAGAGAGCAGCGCAGCTCTCTCGAATGCCCGTCACGAGTGTGAGCGGCGGCGGACGCGCGATTTTGGATTTTCAACGAGCGAATTATTCCGCCGCTCCTCTTTTTCTCTCGTTCAGTCTCGCTCTTCTCTCTTTGCCATATTCCGCAGACTAGTGTGCGCGCCGCGGGGTTGAGTCGCGTAAGTGCGGCTGACTTTTCTTTCTTTCTTTTTTGCGCGCGAATGCGGGTCGACTTTTCGAGCGGTAATGTGTGCCAGTGATGTTTTTCGAGTGCTGTCGAGGTGAAGTTTTTGCAGTGATCGTATATGCGTTCGAGAAAAAGATGATGTTGAAGGTTAGTTTTTCATAATTTAACCGTTCGAAGTGCATGCACTGCAGCTAGATAAAGGATTATTCGTCGTAGTGTTCTCTTTGAATCTCCTCCCGCGAGAGAACGTGAGATTCGATACATTCTCTTCTATTATTTACAGCACTCCCAATGTGTAATCGGCTTATAAAGATTAATTTTTTCAAACGCCACTGGCAAAACGTTGCGCGCTCGTGCAAAAAGTTTCGGAGCGGAAATAAAAGAACTGCTGCTGCACCTGACTACAGCGGACGTCGATTGTTATGCTTTTATTCGCTTATGAAGGCGCTTTGATGGATATTTTGAAAAAATTTTTTTAATAACACGCCTATACGAGCAAAACATTGCTTCTCTACCACTTTATCTTAATGAATCAAAAAATCCAATTTTAAAATCCAGACTGCCTACAGAATCAACGATCAACGATATAGTCAATTACCCCCTATACAGGCATCAGAAGCATCAGTACAATCACCTGCATGGAAACTACATCTCGAGCGTTAAACGCAGCGTTTCACACCCAGCCACCGTCTGCTATACATTACCGAGTCTCGCCTACGTCGGCGATCGGCATTAAGCAAGGTCATACGCGTACACCGCCGCATCCGAGTGCGAGAGTGTGCTAATTCGATACGTCGCGGATAATCTCGCGCTCGCCTCCTTAGGTGCTCTTTATCCTACTCGCTCCCAAACGAGCTGTACGCGCCGCGGCTGACTTACAAGGAGAAACAAGCGTAAATCAGGATTACCCAGCGCGGCGATTTAAATATATTTAAACCAATCGCCGCTCGAAGGAGTAAAGTTCCTATATTCGAATTTTTCCCGGCCTCCTGCCGTCTGTGAGACGCTATGGCGGCGTCATTATAAGCTCCTTGCAGGTATAGGCACTCGAGGTTTTTCTGCCAGTTTTATTTGCCAAGATGCAGTGGCTAGATTATGGTTTTCAGCGAGTCGTAAAACAGTTGACCGCGGTATGAGAATTTTTATGGGTAGGACACGTTGAAAATAAAGGATGTATGTATTCTTTTAATACAACGCCATTGACGCCTAATCGACACATTTCGGTGGATTTTAAAGGCAGTCGCCGCGTGCGTGTAATTTACGAAGCGCTCGTTTAATCAGCACCGACTTCATAAATCATCGAAGAGTTGCGCTGCAACGCGACGAAAAAGAGGCGTGCGATGCGCGTTAGCGAAAATATAGATCGTAAAGAATGCTTCGCGAGTATTTACGATCTTCCCGCGCGCGATAAAGTGCTTCGGAAGAAACGAGAGCGTGAGAGAGCTAATGACGTCGCTTTTTAAAGGAGCTTTTTGCGCCTGAAAGCTTTTCGAAAAGTTTAGTTACACGTATAACGATCACAACACGTGTGCAATGAATATTCATTAAAATGTCCGGACAACCTTCCAAGACGCCGAGTCGTAAACATTTTACAATCAGCGAAACACGTCTCCGCACCTCGTTAATCATTAATTAAACTTCTCGACCTCGCGGCACACACACGTCCGGCAAAACCACTACCCGCAATCCTATCGCGGACGTTACTTCGCTCTCGCTCCGACAACTACGGCCAATCGGGCTGTTGACACTGCCGCAGTTTTTCTCCTCCCGGCTGCCACTTGCACCGACAGCTGCTGCGCTGATAACAATTACGCGCACAGAGCGTAATTAGTTTTTCGCCATCGCGCCCGCTTTTTTTTCTCGGACCGTCTCGGCGCGCTCGATTTCGAAAGAGGCACGTAAACAGAGACGCGGTGTATTAGTAGGGGGAGTCCGGCTACGTACGTTGTGACTGCAGGAAGATGCGAGGAAAAATTGGAAGGCTTGTCGGGCGATAGAAAGGAGATGAGGGTGCGCCCCGCCGCCGCTGGGGAGAGCGAGAGAGAGAGGTGAGTTTCATTTGCTCCGGGGTAATTAGGAAGCTCGTGGAATTCAAATTGGATTTTAGAGAAGTGAGAGGCTTTGAGATCGCATGCATTTTTGACTGGCTTAACTAGCCTTTCGAAATTGGACGCGTCGGAATTTTTCGCGGCAGTTCTTCAAATTATTACCCTTATTGTTGCTGTATTTTACAGATATTTGTTTGCCAACGTCGCAACGAAATTCAGCAACGCTTGCGCCGGAGCCTCTAATTAAACGGCCAACTGCAGCGCTTTCCCAGCATGAAACATTCTCCGCTCTTCTCCGCTAAAAATTCCAAGGGACGAGCAGCTGCATTTCCCTTTGGAAATTAAAAAATTCCCCTCCTTGTTAAAGTGGCAACTAACTCTTTCGGAGAGCATCCTCGAAATAATATTTTGAGACGGAAGCTCGCAATAAGTCGGCGCCGGGAAATCTCCAGCGTAAGTTCTCCGCTTATAAAGCACGCGCGTCGGGGTCCAAGAAGGAAAACCCATTCAAAGGTCGCCTCAGCCTCTCCCCCTCTTCTGTATCCCACCCCAAAGACGCCGCAAGAGTTCTCTCACGGCAGGGCGGCTGCGTGTACGCTGATCAAAGAAGACGCAAGAAATATTTCGCTTTATATACGCGGCCGGGCGCGAGCGCGAGATTTCTCACTCTCTCACTCTCTCTCTCTCTCTCTCTCTCTCTCTCTCTCTCTCTCTCTCTCTC
>QLSS01000044.1:1034505-1056301 GCA_024372645.1 Trichomalopsis sarcophagae | reverse complement strand
AGAGAGAGAGAGAGAGAGAGAGAGAGAGAGAGAGAGAGAGAGAGAGAACGACAGCGGCAAGCATGGAAGAAACGCTCGGATCGCGCTAATTGCCAGGAGAAGCTTCCCCCTCGGCTGACACACAAACTGCCTGCGTGTACGCCTGTATGTAGGTATACCGTCGACCCTCGTGTGGCGGCATTCGAAACGACGAGGCGAATCGAACATGTGCAGTCGTTCATGTAAAGTCCCCTACCCTCTCTCCTCTCGCTCTCCGGACTTTTTTTATCTCGCTTTGAGTCTGTCTCTCTGTTTGGCTCTTTTGCTGGTTCAAGCTTTTTTCTTTTTTGGAAAGGTCTTTGAACGTTTTATGGCCAGCGAATAGGTATGCAGAGAGATTGACAGCGATAACGGTAGAATAATGAATTGTTTAGGCATCAAAGCGGAATATGAACGCGTGTTTTTTTTACCATTTGAGGTTCCATCATTTTTCATCTTCCTTTATTACTTTACCACCGTTCTATTACAAGTACAACTGAAACTATTCTATTCATAAAAAAAAAAAAAATTTCATTCAAAACGCAAAAATGAGAATTTACTTTTGACGATTCTACTTTACTTTTTTATCGACAGCTTTTTTGCTTCTTTTTTTTCTCTAATCCCTCAAATGTTCAAGCAACTTCGAGGTCTAATCTGTAACTTATATTCCTTACTCAGAACTGCCGACCCTCTTGCCAGGGTGTTTTATGGCCGAAGCTTGCGCAAGTTGTCAGTTCCTTAGCTTTACTAGCCATTTCGTTCTACTGCAGTCACTCGGAAAATACTCACTGCTTGTTTAATCAGGGTTGTAGAGTACGTGTATATTACATCGCTCGAGAAACTTAAAAGCAATCTAAAATATAATCTTTTAATTTTTGATATCATAGAAATCGTGTCAATATTTTGATAATTTAAGAAACATTCGTGCTGCGACTTTCTTAACCTTAAACTACTTTCTCGAAGGCAGTAGCAAAAAAATTAAAAGTATTTTTCTACTCGGATTCTTCCCAACAAGGCGCGAGAAGAATGAGAAAGATGCTTTAGAAACTCGATGAATGAAAGGAAACTAGCGCGCGCGTGAGTCTCGGAAGAGTGAGGAGGTATGTGAATAATTCAATCGGAATTAAAAATTGATTCTCGAGCAATTTTAACAATGATGAAAACTTAGTGTTGGATCCTCCTCTTGCTGATCTGCCAAAAGAGAACTTCGAACTCAGAGCTGCTTACCAAGTTTCGGGTGGGGATCTGCAGCCATAGAGAATATTAATGTTTCGTCGAGAACTTTTACAGTTGAACAACTATTGCTATTCTGATGATTGTCCTATTAAAGTTTCACATACCTTTCGCAAATGTAAATTCCACAAAAACACTCTGTGCGAGCTAGATAAATCATTCGCTGATTATTATAAGTTTGGCTGCAGAAGAGTATTCCAAAACCGTAATTAATGAAATTCGTCGAAGAAACAGGCCTCGTGCAAACGAAGATAAATGATATCCCCTCGTCTGTGATGAATTCTCTTTATAATCACCCATTATACGCGAAGACTTCCGCGCCTCGGCGCCGAGTATTCCGATAATGCCAGGAAGTTGGCAGAGCCAAGATCCCGCGTTATCGGAGACGATGGGGAGGAGGCTCGAGACGCGAACGTCTTAACTTGTGGTGTGCGTGGCGGAGGCATTCATTAGCTGTGAAATAATTTACAAACACAACATAGGCGCGCGCGTTCGCACCCAATTTCTTCGTGGTTTGACGGAAGTGAAAATTGGAGTGCCGTTAGGCACTTCGTTAACGGCAGAGTTTCAGTTTTTGGTGCGTTTTGTGTAATTATACTTGCGCCAAATTACGTCTGATAGTGGATTATTCGGATATTGGATGCTTGTATACAACAAAGCAGATATGAGATATAATATTCCCTTATAATCCATCAAATAA
The DNA here is from genome assembly GCA_024372645.1 of Trichomalopsis sarcophagae. Classification (NCBI taxonomy): domain Eukaryota; kingdom Metazoa; phylum Arthropoda; class Insecta; order Hymenoptera; family Pteromalidae; genus Trichomalopsis; species Trichomalopsis sarcophagae. The sequence goes on along the minus strand of QLSS01000044.1, from coordinate 1,054,350 downwards.
AAATCCATGTCGAATTCGGTTTGTGCTACATCCAATTAAATCATCTAAAGATAGTAAATACGGCTACACTTCATCACTTCATAACGCGGAAAACATACGAATTATTATTGTACGAGAAGCTAAAACACTCAAGCATTCGACACGTAAATTAAATCCTCATACGTTTGAAAACATCCTAAATTTTGCTGGATGAAAGATTCATTAGCCGCTAAATAATTCACAAACAAAATGCCCCCCCCCCCGTGTTACGAAAATAAAATTGGCCCGCGCGCCGTGTACTTTGTCGGAACCTCAGACACATTTCTCCCTAAATAGAGGTTTCCGCCCTTTCGGTTTGTTTGTAAAAAATGTAGCTTGCGTTAAAACTGTTATCACAGATGCCCGGCTCTTCAAGTTCCTTGTTGGTAATTCTATCGGATCCGTTTTATTTACTTAAAATTCATGTCTACCGCTAAGATTACTCTGTGTTATCGAAAAATTACGAACACTTCAACAAGCAAGGCTTTGTGCATAAGATCACGTGTCATTTATGCATTCCGGAAAGCCATTGTACAGTATCTATAATTAGGTTAGTAACTAGGAAACAAACGAAATACCCACACTCGCTACTACTACCACAAAACATTTATGACGCTATATACATCTGGATGTTAGTATTTTCGTACAACTGGCGCCATCTACGTGAAGCTCTCGGCAATAAGCCCAATGGATATTATTTGTGGAAATACTGCACTGCATCTATAGATTCGTAATTGTTTTTGATTGTATGAATAATTATTAGGTGCACATATAATTCATCGGAAAATGCAGTCACTTTGGAGTTGTTCAAAAAGTTATAATACTCTCATTCAATGAACTTTCATAAATATCGTTCTGTTTATAAATACCAGAAAAGTATGTCAAATTTCCTCAAAAAAATCTCGTTTACACTCTAAAATTAACGCTTATATAACGGAGGATTTATACAATGCTTTGTATTACTGATATGAGATTTAAAAAAATAGTAAATACGGTACAATTTCTAGTAGATGTGTTCAACATAATATCCAATTTGCTTAGTCGCGAAGAAACATATTAATATTGCTACTTTATTATCTTACAACTTCAAATCACAATGCACCATGCTAACTTTACAATCACACTACCACAATTACGTACAATCTAGAGCATAAGAGTCGAGGTACGGCTGCATCATGTTGAACATTTAGCCCTCCAACCGCGAACATCTCGCGGTAATGCAGATCCAGCAAATACGAAATTTCTCCAAACCTTGCCTTAAAGCACAGGGAACGTTCTCGAACGCACAAAGCACAATTTTTAAGAAGCACTGACGCAAATCACAATGTGTACAGTCCGAGGCGGTTGTAGATCAGCAGCGAGTTTTCGACTGGACAAGAGACGACGACGCGGGCGACACGCTACGCGGTGCGGCGCTGGTCAGCCATCGAAAATAGGTCCAGGCTGCTCTCTCTCTCTCTCTCTCTCTCTCTCTCTCTCTTGCGGCACGCGCGAGTCCAGAGCGCGTATGCTATTTGTGGGCCACTACACGAGAAAGAGAGAAAGAGAGAGAACGCAAGCGAACGAGTTACCGACATACATACTCGCGGAGAGCTGTAAGTGTCTGCGCGTGAGCACGAGGAGTGGGCTCGCGAGAGAATTTTACTCGAATTTTCCGCAATTTGCGCGACGTCGAAGTGGACTATGATGGCACGGAGGAATGCGAACGAGATGAAGAGGAGTAGATGGAAGAAAACATTTCAATAGAACGCTATCCGAAAATACTGAGCTCGCAACGATTTGGAAAACTGGCTATTACTTGTATCGCTAAATCGGCATTATGCAAACGAACGTTTTTGTAACAGGAAATGCCAGTGTTTGGAAACAGTTCAATGAGAAATAACAAAAGCATAATTTAACGTACAACAATATTAAAGAAATTAAAGAAACAAGTCGTCCGAGCAGATACGGGAACTCCAGTCTCGTTTGCAGATAGCTTAATGCACTGATTCGCTTTGGCATCAACCGGATAATTATAAATCGAATTACAACTAAAGCAAACAGGGGACAGCGATACAGCTGTATGCACCTACAAGATATAAACTTTACCTTGCTCGACTTCCGCGTTGATGTGAATGGTCCTGAGCCTGAGCTCCTCGTTCTCGTAGATCATGCCTCTGGAGGACTTCCGGTCGAGCTTGCGATTGGGCTTGATGCTGATGTCGCGGCGCCTGGCGCGCAGCATGCCGGCCCCGCCGCCGGCCATACCCACACCCGCGCCGGCTATCATCTTGATGAGCTCGTAGCAGGCGTCTAGCCGCGGAAGATCGGCCAGCTGTTTCTGCCCGGCGAAGCTCAAGCCTTCGGCTTCGAAGCAGCCGCTGGACTTTCTTCCCTGACGCAGCTCCTTGAGCTTGCGCCGCTTCGTTCGCATGCACACTGAGGAGACCGGCTCTGCTCTTCGCCGATGGCTCTGGCTGCTGCTTCTGCTTCTGCCCGCGTGGCCAGGCTCCTTTGAACTTTTTCCTGAGTGGGACACGAGAGTTTTGATTGAATGTCGAGAGATATCGAAGCTTTTTTGCTGCTTGCTCGGATATATTTGCCTGGCCGTGGCTCGAGGAGGTTCGACCGCGCGCGCGTTTATGCAACGGACTTTCGAGTCGAGGTGAACGCTGCAGATTGTGTGGTTCACGTTTGCTTTGATACAGAACACGACGTGGAAATTTTCGTTAATCATACAATGGATAAAGCTTGGGCATGTCTTTTCGCGGTTTGCATCAGACTCTTTCACTAACTGAAATTTGCAAACTAAATAAAGTGAATTTGAATATTTGAAACGTTTCTATAATTGAATCGATGATTTTGTAATAGTTCATCAATCTGAAACGTTATCTGCTATTGATTTTAGTTAATAATTCACACATGATTACTTATTTAAAATATTCAGAAGTATAAGCTCCCCTGACCAATATGCACCCTGTATCATAACTTGAAAACAGAATACTAATTATAAGAGTATTTCACCCACAGCAGTAACCTACTAATTCCTAACGACGTCTATCGTCCTTCCCCCGCATTAAAAGCCCATCACCGTTGAACACAGAGAAAAAAAAAATTAGAAAAAAGCGCCACCAGTACAAATCGATCGAGTCAATCAATCACCCTAGCCTCCATCTATACAAGACGTATATATAAAGCAACGCAACGCGAGATCCCGTGTCAGTCGGTATTTTTTTGACAAACGACCCGCGAGTCCACGCGACAGCCAAACACAGCCGAAAAAAGAAGTGAAAGAAGAACTCGTTGCTCTTCTGCTCTTACCGGCGAGATTCGATCTACGCCCACCACGACACAGACGGCAACGTCTCCTGCGACTCTCTTTCTCTCTCTCTCTCTCTCTCTCTCTCTCTCTCTCTCTCTCTCTCTCTCCCTCTCTTCTCGTGTCTGTCTCGACGTGCGGTTATTAGCGTCGCCGATCCTTAATATCGTCGCGAGCTGCTGCTGCGCGCCAATTAGCGCGAGCCTCGCGCTCCGGATCCTCGAGAATTGATGGTGCACCACCGCTGCCGGATGCTGTGTTTCCCCGGAAACAGAAAACAAGAAGGAAGGTGTAGCGACGCCGTTGCGACGGAAGATTTTCTACTGTATCAATTCGAGAGCTCGGCAACTATCAATGAGATTTTTATTGCAGAGACTCTTATTGTACGAACACTGCAATGGATTCTGAAACTCTTATTTTGCATCGTCGTGTTCTTACAAGAATATTCGTTCATTCAGAATAATAATGTATGTACAATTTACTGACGCCTGTTACAACGGTATAAAATGAAATATTATAATGATCATTCACGGTCTGATGGAGAAGTTATTGAAATAATGTAGTTGCCATAACGTCATTATTATTCTCTCTCGCAACACAAGCAAACGCAAACACACGCATAGTGTATAATACATCGATCGACTTACGCTCTAGCGCTTTCCAATGAAACGTTTCCGGCGTCAGCGTCAACTTAGTCTCCCATTCCCTGTCGTCCCTGATATCCTCGGCTGGATTCTGACGCGCTTCACTCGTGTCTTTATGTCGTAATGCATGGCCCTCGGCGAGTGGCCGCGAATAATGCTTCGCATCCACGCTCACTCCGGTATTTTACACGCGCATGTGTTACAATTGCTTATTTCGCAGACGACGCCTCGACTTTTGTTTACAGTTGTTCTCTTCGTCTCTTTTCGAGTAGACTCTTCGTGGTATAGCGACTCGTTTTGCTTGTTATCCCTAAAAGAGAAGTTATTCATTTTAATTTAATTTATTTATCTGATATCCGACAAAGATTACTATATTGTGTGCTACTACATAATTGCATTTTTTTTGTTGATAAATTCATTTTCATAAATAACAAAGGTATACAATCTTCGCATTAGAGTGCAATCATTCTAAATTCATGTTCATTCGTCGTACAAATTGAGATTGTATTAACATGAATACACCGCTCTTGAAAATTGAAATCTCATTCAGCCAACCGTGAGTAGACCTGACTGCCTGCGCATAAAAGTACCGCAGCCCGCAACATCCCGTCAAACTTATTTATCATTCGCACAAACATGTTTAACATAACGAGCTACTCCTCTCCCTCGTTCATATTCCCTCGGCTAAACAAAAACTCATCGAATTTCCATTTCCCTGCCGCAAGAACAAATCCATTACGCCTCGGCACCGCGCCGGGATGATTACTCAAAGTTCTGCGCCCAGGCCTCACGTATATACCTATATATAACAAGGCGCGCGCGGCTAGACCGACTTTATGACTGACAACGAGCCTGAACTTTCGTTATTTTCAATATACTCGCTTCAGCACGAGGCTGCATCAGTGTTTCAGCTATACGTATACCTCGTATTTTTCTGCTCGAGTTCGCTCCTGCACTTTTGATAAAGAACCGCGACGGAGAGCCCCTTGAGAGTCTGCGCGCGGATGAATCTCGTTGGCTTCTATCAATTCCTCCTTGTTTTCCCGTGTCCGTCTGCGCGCTCTTTGACTCTTGTTATTCTCTCGCTGGAATGAATCTTTTCCGAATGCTCGCTGTATTTGCAAAGTGTCGCATTTGAATTTCTCGCTCTCGACCAGAGTTGTTTACAATTTGCACCGTTAGAATGCTTGCGCGGTATTATTCGCTTCTCTATTGTTTTTCTCGGTATTGCGAACCGCTCGTCGAGGGGAGCGGAAAAATTCATCAGAACGTCTCGCCTTTAATAAAGGCTTTCGTGCAGTTTTAACAGGCAATATCAGAGACGCATTTATTGTAACTACCATCAGTCTACAAGGTAGTATAATGTGCAATTCACTCCTTCCCAATAACTCCGCAATTTTACAATTCGCAAGCTTCACAGTTATCACGTCCAGAGTTGACTTTCGACGAAAGAAAATTCATTCGTAACACGAGTGCGGAAGTATTGACAATCTTCGCGGCAGAGCTCAAACAACGCAGCGCTCCTCCGAAATCCATTTAGCCTCGGCGCAACGGTTCTTCGATATAGGCACTGCTCCTCGGTATCTTTGGTGATTTATCAAGTTGCACAGCAGAGGCTCTCCCAAGTTTTCGCGAGCAGCGGAGAATTCTCCCGTGGAGAATCTGTCGTTTTTCTCTCTTTTTCTCGACGTGGCGTTGCTTTCCTTCTTCGCCGGCTGTATTGAGTCTGGGTCGAGGCTGCTGCTGATGCCGCTATCTTCTGAAAATAAATAAAAAGAAAGGTGGAGCTTTAGTCGAGGATCGTTTGATGATTTTTTTCTGGTACTGAGGCGTCGAGAGAGAGAGAGAGAGAGAGAGAGAGGGGGGGGGGGGGAAAGATGCGCTGATCGCGTCAGCTATACGGGAAGATAAATGCTGCTGTTTGTTGATGTTTGCTCGCGGCTGAGAGAAACTGCATGTTCCTTCTTCGTTGTTTATACGGGGTTTGACACAGCGTATGGCGCGCGACGGAGCAAAGGTATTGAAAAATTTATCGTGGCCGTTTGCTGTGACGATGTTTAAATAGTTTCTAAAAACAGATCTGTATGTTTATGCACGACTCAGTTTGATAATTTAATTTCTATCCCGCCAGTGATTTTTTGAAGCTTCGATAAACTACTTTTATTCTATTATTTTTAAAATTCAAGGCTTCCAGATTCGTAGAAAAGATTTTAATTATCCATGAAAAAATAATAATAACACTGCTGCACGACAAACAAAAATTGTAATGCCGACGAGACAGCCTCATCTCTCCGAAATCCATTAGCAACATTTACCTTCCATTTACCGTTCGTCGCGCAGCAGCACTGCAGCCAGCTTGTAATCTCGCTCTCATATTTATATAAAACTCGACACACAGAGCAGCTTTCAAACTGCTCGCGCAGTACCGCAACGAAGAAGACTCCGGTCTATTTGGCTACGAGCTCTTCCTCCTCCTCCTCCTCTCGGCCGCCCCTCCGATATAACGAAAAAATATTTATAACGCGGAAAAGCGTAATATAAACCTGCTCCTCCGCTCTGTACTGCGATGCACTGCGTCTGCTCTCTGGCAGCTTGGCTCAAACGCTCTTTGTGGAAAGACTTGGCGAGCGAGACGTTGCCTGGATGTATATGCGCTGCTCTGTATACAGGCAAACGAGCAAAAGTTCGCTTTTGGAGGAGGAGCTGGTCGAGGACCAAGACGAGATCCTTTGACGTGTATGCTGCGCTGCTCAGACGACGAATACGATTCGTAATCGCACGGGGTATTACGTTGCTGCCTCGGCGAGTGCTTCAGTGTATGTGTGTGTACGTCTCGAACCCTGAAAAAATAATAGCGTGTTTCAGTGCTTTGCCTTTATTTAATGCCTCGTGTGAGGAATATTTATGTTTGATTTTGATTTTCAAATAAAGCTTTCGTTTTCTATATCACAAAACATAATATCAAACGGTGTATCTTTATATTCAAGAGTAGATTTGTCATTACTACTGGGACGCTTGTACGAAATCAAATTTATAAATTAACCATACCGAACACGTGGCTATATAAGCAATTCAAAAATCCCGGAACCCTACGCCGTCAGTCGCGCAAACTTAATTTCCATTCATCCATCGCATCTGCCGACTGACTTCCTTAGCATAAATCCAGTTCTCCAAAGGCTGAGCCCGCGAGCATATCGCCAACTTGAAACGGCGCAACGTCGCTTAAATTCCCTTGTACCTATAACCGGCGCTTGGAGAGCGAGCCTCGCTCTGGGACTCTTGAGGCGCGCAACTCTCGGACTGCGAAATCCTTATTAAAGCGCGCTTTGGGAAAAGAGCTTACGCTCGTTCGCGATCCATCATTGGTCAAATTTCGTTAGCGAATGGCTCATGGCGATGTATAATAATTTAATCTTGTAAAAATCTCGTAAATCAAAGCTTACAGTAGACTAAAAATCGCAGACGAGTTTCCACTTGTTATAGCCAACATAATCGTTCGCAACCACCGCTGCGGCACAACTTTTTCCGAGCGATAGAAAACATCCACTATTAATCTTCATGAGCGATCAATTATCGGGATATGCGTCTCTGCTGCAATGGAAACATTCAGCTCGAATTCTGCATCGACGAGAGTCGCGGTTGAAAAAAAAACCAAAACGTCCGCAAAGACCCAACAACATCGAACTTTTTCAATAGACGCGGGAACCAAACTTTCTCGACTACCGCATATATATCCTGTACGTACTCCGACAATCAAGCTCACCAGCAGCGTCGCGAATTTGAAAAATGCTTTCCGCAACGACGCTTCGTTAGAGCACCATCTATATTTGCATGGCATTTATCCTCGAGAGCCTTCTTAAAGATATGCAGTCGTTGCGCGACGAATAAAAAGTGTTTGAGTTGCGCGTGTAAATCGACTTTCTTGCTCTTGTTAATTGAATTTTTCGCTCCGACTCTCGGAAAGTTTTCGGTTCGAGTGGCCCGCCGCCGCGGGGGTAAACAATTAACGCTGATAAGGCCGAGGCGCAAGGACGAAATTCAGCGTGATTTAAGCACGGATTCATGCAGTCGCAAGCAGCAGCAGCGCACGGAGGACTTTTGTTTGTACGAATGTTGAGCGAGCGAATTTATGAATTTGCCCTGAACTTATGGCTCGTTTAAGCGAGGATCGTAGATCATTTTTAACGGCGTACATTATGCGCATCGAAAATGTCGTAAAATCTTTAACGAAGTTTCCAACAGGGTAAACATATGCTAATTTATGAGAATTAAATTTGGTTTCCCGATAAATAGCTCGGATCGTATAAATTCACAAGAAATGAAATATAATGTTTTGACACTTTTCCACGAATTCCCTGATAACAAAACACGCGGATAAGCAAACCCGCTGAACACAGCATTCCGAAAAAAGGCCTATACCTACGGTGTCTTCGACAAGCTTTAAATTACAAATGATAAAAGAGATCCGCATGACGTATCAGACGATATTTAAATTTAGATTCTCTTTCTCTCCCTCCCTTCGAAAGCTGGGACGCCGATGGTGCGCGCGGGATTAAAGGGGGCGACAGCCCTCGAGAGCGAGGAAATATTTCGCGCCCAGCTCTCCCTTTCTCTCGCTCGCTTCTAGGCGTCGAATATTCGTTTTTCGTGTGCGCGACGCGGCCGTAAATCTGAATTTAATTGAGAAGCAATTGCGCAATTTCCGAGAATCCGTGATATCTGGAACGATTTCATAAAATAGAGGCCTGGATTCTCGGCCTCTCTCGCGGTCGTCGTGTGTACATATTGCAGCATAGCGCAGCCTATAAGCTTTCCTTCCACGCAAATGTAAATTATTGTTTACCGCTGGCTCTCGGGAATTAATAGCTCCCGTAACTTTTTAACGCTCAAAATAAACGGGCGCCTGCGATCGACTGCGCGAGTTGATGCAGCGTCGCGAGAAATGCTTTAACTGCCCTCGCGTTAATTTCGTTTAATTTACGCCGTTCGACAGTAGTGATACTGATTTAGCGAGTGAGTTTTCTCCGCTATTGGCTTCGATAAATTGCGACGAGGGTGAAAAAGGCCTATTTCACAGATTTTATACAGACACGCAAACACGATCCATCTTTCGAGTGAGATAAATAAACAACGCGGTGAGATGTTTACCACGAATGCTAATGCGCGTTGTCAGCCTCGTTTGAAAAATCGATATGTATATTCGTAAGGAAAGCGTCTGGCTTTATTAAGGGCAACGCGTATTTCAACGCGGCAGCGCGAGATCGCTTCTTTGTTTTCCTCTTCTCCCTCCGAAGAAAAACATAAATAGCGCTTTATTTCACTCGGAATACTCCGTACTCACTGCGTGAAATAAACACTTTTACTTGCGAAACGTGCTCCCACCTTCATAAAAGCGGGCAATATATTTCGGAACCGTATAAACTTTATTTCGAATTGGTTGTATGGGGTCGAACCCTCTCTGCGAAAATGAAGTGTGCTTTCACCTTGTAGTGAAGATATTGCACGGTCTTTCGAATAGAATCGACTGCTTATACGGGGGTTACTGTTATTGCGACTGGTAGGTTTTTTTTTAATTTCTTCCTGCATTACTGAGTTTGTTTCTGTAACGTCAGTAGTTTATTAATCCATATTATTCGTAAACAATCGCCATCATTTGCGTATACCCAGATTCTATTAATACTGCACATACAAGTCCTATTCTACTTTCCAGCTTGAATGCAAAACCAGCGCATTTCGCATTATCGTACCTTTATACCCACATATTCTGAAAGCTACGTCGTTTCTCAGAATCGAAAGACACTTATATGGAAACGCGTTCTCTGATTCTCCAAGTGAAACCGTAATAAAACGCGTACGCTACTACCCGGAGTGCGAAACGGGAGACTTTAGCACTAGCCCTAAGCATCGGACCATGAAATTTTAATGATTCAGTGGCTGGCGATCGATCTCGTGGTGGCGCGCGCCATCAACACGTGCACCGCACTCAAGCTGGACGCTAACCAGAGAAGCTCAGAGAATATTCAGTGAATCGGAGCCGCACAGCGATTCGATGCGCCGTGGGAAGTTAAATTGAAAATAGCGCCGGGCGAAGTTTACCTCGCGATTTGGAAAATAAATCGGACCTCTGTGGAAGGAAGTTATACGAGTTGGTAATATTGCAGCTATGATTGTTTACACGCAAATTCAGGGGTCAATAAGCCGAGCTGTGACTAATCGCGTACGGTTGTGCGGATGAACTGAATATCACGTGAAATTCTGCGTCTGTTTGGACGACGAAGAATGTTTCCGTCTCGGAAGCTTTGGATCGCATTCTATCGATCCTCATGAATGAAAATGTTTTTGTCGGAAGAAGTGCCAAAATCGATCGATGATTTCATCGAGCGCATTTATTTTAGTCCCGATGTTTACGCACTCCAAATTTATCGAACTCCTCGCAGATTCAAATGATTTCATCGCGGAACAGCGAACAAAGTAATTACCAATCTCCAGCGAAACTGATCAAAGTGAAAAACTCGACTACTACCTTAATCCAATGGCCCTTTCTCTCTCTCTCTCTCATCGGGTGACTTCAAAAGATCCGCGGATAAGCCCTGCGGATTCTTTGCTATCGGTTCCACGCACTCGCACCTCATCAATCCCTCGTCAATCCTACCGCAGGCCAATCTCAGCCTCCGCGGCGCCAAGTCACCAACACGACGCACGACATCGGCTTCGACGCTCGAGCAAAATAACTCGGGCGGCGACGGGGAAACACGAGGTGCATCTCGCTACACTGCACGCGTCTATAGGTACAGTCAAACAAGCGCTGTTGCAGGTGTCACGTTTTCGAAATCCTATAGAAACACCAGACGCGCGAACGTGACCAGCCGGCGCCCTCGTCTATAGTCCAACTAATTTCGGAACAAACATTACTACGACGTGGCAGCTTAATGACTCGCGCGCGTTAGAGAGAGAGGGACGAGAGAAGAGCGAAAGTTCTCTCTGTCGTCGACGTTGCGTCCTGCGCGGTTCTGCCAAGTTTGCGCGCCGACGTGTCTGCACTAGCGCACTCTTGGATCTTTTCTGGCGGCTGAGTTGAACTGCGTCGTGTCTTTTGCTCGCTGGAGAAAGTTGTTGCTAAGGGCGAGCCGGAGACGCAGACCAATCAAGGATTTTCTAAACGAAGATGACTCGCATGGTAGAGTCGAGTACGGATGTATTAAACCGAAGTCCCTTGATACACAACACAATAACTATATGTAGCGTAGGCATGTGTCTATCTGATTGGCATCAGCATGCTGTCTATATGTGGTCATTTGAAAGTCGTCAGGGACGACGGCAGGACGTAAACACACCGTAACTTGTAGTACCCACGGTTTTCTCAATAGCTCTCTGCTTTTCAACTCCAGTAATCATCCTGATAATCATTCGCGATTCTCCTTTTTAATTCACGCTAAAGTCTCGATTCTGATTTCAGGTAAGCGTTCAATTCAGTATAGAGTCCAGCATACACACAATACACTTCGACACAAGTCCAAATCGATCACACCGCAAATCCACTGCACAGTACGGCAGCAGCCTTACGCACATAGAGCGACCGCTCCAAAGTCTGGTAAGTCTGAACTCGCGACTTCGCGGGAATATATACTGCAGTATAGCAAGACAGGTGCCGGGGGGAAGCTAATTGAATCCTTAGCTCGAAAGATTCGGGCTCGCGCGTTAATTGCGACGTCAAGTTTCCCCCTTCGCAAGTGTCTTTGAGTTTCGGGGGGTTCGCCGCGCTGATCCAGGCTTAGAATCTTAAGTGCCCGGCGAACGGAACTCGTACGCAATCGCAGAGGCTCGATTCCCGTCCGGCTATTGCGCGGGCGCGCGCGACAATAACGTATCATTAACCGAAGCCGCGTCGATTGAATTTTCCCGGCGCAGAATGTCTCGTGATTAGGCTGTGGCTACGCTCTGACCGGAGCTCGGTCCAAAGTTTCCCAGAGAGGGAGAGGGAGTTGCGGAGTAGGTATTTGCATATAGATGGCCGGACACGCTCGGTTTTAATAAAGCGCCTTTGAACAAGTCGCCGCGCGTACAGCTTCAGCCGCCGCTGAGTATGTATGCATGGGACTTGAACTTTTGCCGGAATTGAATCGGTTGAATCTGGATAATAGATTTTTTTCAACAGACTTCAGAGCTGCGACTGGTTAGTTCGGACGGGGAGTTTTAATGGATTTTTATGGGCGAACTCGCTCTATTACATCATGTATGTTGTAGCGGCGCAGTCTGATAAAATTTCAAATTTTCCATTGTAAGATACGAAGGCACGCACGACTATTTTTAAACTCTCGCGCCCATACTCTCCGGAATGCTAGTGCGCGAAAAAGCCAACGAAAGCCGCCGCGCTCGATAAGATTTACGCTTCGGAGCCACTCGAAGGAAAAAAATTGGTTTTAAGAGCGAGGTGCTGATTTACAAACGATTTCCCCTTCGGGCCGAGATCTTTGTTTTCTCTCTCACAAGGCGTCACAAGTATAGCGCATCATCGGCTCTGCTACAGCGTTGTAACGCTCCTCGCGTGTGGGTGTGTGCGCGCGCGCGTGTGTGTGTATATATATATATATATATATATATATATATATATATATATATATTTGTGGCGTGCCGTGAAATTTTGATGCCCTCGTGTCTAGAAGCTGCGTCGCTTCGATTGTAAAAATAACGCCGCCGATGTCGGAATGCTCAAAAGAGCGCGGTTTTATTGTATAAACAGATCCCTGTCACGAGCGTTGTTTGACTTTCGTTCGCGGCTTCTTTTCTCTCTTTCTTTTTTTCCGCTACACTTTTGTGTGCGCGCTTCTCTTCCTGTGCCGCGCGCGGTATATTTTTTTCGCTTCGAGAAATTGCTAGTTAGCGGAAAACAAATAATGGGCGGGACCTTGGGCGAGACTTTTTTTTACAGCGAGAATTTCGTTGATCTATAATGGAGACTAATTACCTCGGTGTTGGATCTCATTTGTTCCACTGTCCGTCGCTCGTTTATGAGTCGTCTGGGTCGGCGGCGCTGATCGTTATGTTTGTTGTGACTTAGAGAAAAATGACAATGATAGTTTAGTGAGGCGAAAGTGTATAGAACACTCTGAAATCGAAATCGCCTCGCGATGCTTGATAGCGCGTGATTTTTTATTTCGTTGGTTGTTAATTAACATCATTGCTATTTTGAAAGTAATAAATATTTCGAGACTGTTAATTAATCGGAGGCATGTTTTCTTAAAAATTGCATATAGACATCGGTACAAGTTACACTTTCCTCTGACATGAAATAACCCGTCTGCTGTGAATTGTAAAAATAGTTGTATTTTTGAATATTTCAGCGACATTCAAATAGTGATCGAGTGTTATCCATTATACTACATTTCGTTTATTTTAGCAGGTACAAAATAATAATTTCTTGAAAGTAAAACTTTTAACGACAGCCAACACCTCGGAAAGTTTGCACTCAAAGCCGGCTCACTCACATCCCTCCGTTTAACATGCAGCTCGTCGACTCGATATTCGCGAAACCATAAATTACTCATTCGCTCGAAATCTCCTCTATACTATCCCAGCCTATACCGGTCCCGTCACCTCGTCAAAACTACTGACGATCAGTCGTGCGCGCGCGAAACTACCTTTTTTCGTTCGTTGAGTCAACGAACCGACGGCACACGATCGACAAACATGAAAAAATAACCGACCAGTCTCACATTATCAAAGTAAACAAGCATCCCGCGGGGCGGTTAGATAACGGATAGGATAATTAAACAGCGAGCGGCGACACGCGCTAAATCATCCGGGGGAACGTGGGCGCGCGTTCGAGCGCCTCGTTAATCACGCGTTGCACTGCCCGCCACCGCGACGACGTACGTTCGACACAGTTTTCGCTCGGCGTGCGGTGAGTCTACGGCTGTAGGTGTATCGCCGCCACATCTCGCGCGCAGCTGTGCCGATGCGCGACGATAAGGTCTCGTCGTTGGAGAGCAGAGTTGTGAAAGGGGTTGCAGGAAGGTATACGCGCCGCTCGCTGTTGGGGGATTAGAGGTTCTTCATTTTGCAAGGTAGATTTATCTGTGACGCGATGGAATTTATGGGCTTCGCGTGGTATCGCCGACTGGAGAAAATTGATATTCTTACGTCGTTGAGAAAATAGAATTTAATGAACACTATGGCTTTAGTGGAAATTTATCAAAAATTAATTTTGACTGCTGATGGATCGGAATCTCAAGTGAATGTGTCTGATAGTTTAATTTTAAATCCGCATACCAAAAAGGATTCGGCTAATTTCGTCTCTTTGGCCCGTCTTATTCTGACTGGCTACGTTGCATTTACAAATATTATCACTGAATTGATACAAATATTTGGGAATGCTTCTTCAATTCGTCCACGAATAATTATAACAGCTTTAAGTATATCCATGTGTGATAAAATTACAAGAGTAATCAGAAGACGAACGACGCGAATCATCTGTGAATGAACTCTCGCGTGCAGGTGTGGGTTTCGTTTCTGCCACGGGAATGCTTCATCACTTTTCGAGAAACGCCTTTGTGTTTTGTCACATTCGATCTTGGCAACACCCGCGCGCTGATGCCTGATGGCGCGGCGGCACTTTTAATCCCGTAATTAAGACGTCTGCAAGAGAATCTGTCACTTCGGTCGCGTACTTTTGCCGCGACGATCGACGAAGTTTGTTTTTTCTTTGCCTCACCGAATGCTCGGAAATATTTCACCGAGTGGCCCAAAAATCTTTCGGAGAACGGGCGACCAGGAGCCGGCGGAAAAGAAACGACGACGGATCGAAAATCTGCATTCCCCTGTCGTTTATAAATTCATACTTGCTTTTCTTCTTCGTTCGCTGCAGCGTGTGTGTGGCAAGCACGTTTTCTCTCTTTCTTCTCGCACACGAACGCGTAAACCCCGCCAGCGTGGCGCGACGTGAAATTGATTTTTTTTCTATTTATTTTTTCGTTTGTTTCGTCTGACTTCTTGCATTTCGCCGTTTCGCTGTGCTCGATATTCGTTTCCCCTCTTCTACAGTCATTCTTGCACAAGTTTTTAAATTAGTTTGTCGTTTATTTTTCGGGAATGGTGTATTTTTAAATACCCGTGCGAGAGGATAAATAAACAAGGAAAAAGTTATGGGTTGTAGAACAGATATTGCTCGCGTAACGTGTCGCTTGAAATTGATTTAATGTTAAATAGAAATGTATAGCTTCTATATCGTTTAATTAATTTGATTTAAAATGCATTTAAACGTTTGTTTTAGCTCCTTTTGAAAACTTAACATAATTGTGCTTTTTGACTGCATCTACAACTATTAGATTTTAAAATGCGTTAAAACTTTTCAATTGAAAAAACCTTCTGCCGTATGAATTCATTACATTAGCCCTTTGGCGGTTTCGTCCGGTTTTTCTTTTTTTGAAGCAAAAAATGGCAGGTTAAAATGTTCAACGTGGACAAAGGAAAATCTTTCTTTTTTTTATTCGTTTGATTAAGCACTGACCAACTTTTTTGCAGTTGAAACGTTGATACGCGATTTTTCTACGCGATGATTCGATTTATTCTATCTAATTTCACATCGTTGGTTGACAAATATTATTCTTTTCAAATTCTAGTTGGGAAAATTCACAGGTAAAATCAATAAAAAAACGATAGCTTTCTTAACCGTTTGCTCATTGCAATCGTCGTCTTCGTGATTTTCATAATAGCTCTATTTATCCAAGTTCCTATACGATTATTTTACAAACTCGTAATCAATTACTTCGTTGCCTACATGTTCACAACCTTCGACAATCACTTGTACTACCCGTGCCACGTACCTATATTCACAAATCCGTCTTCGGCAATGCCATACAAGCCTCTGATTAGGCGCACTATGACACGTAACACTTACATCAATCTAATTGCACAGAAAAAAAACACGCGCGGCATGCATCAATACGGTTCCACTGTGGGTCGCTGCAGCAGCACGCGGTCCGCGGCAGACCGCTCGGGTTCGGCGGCATGACTACCGAGAAGCAGCCGCTACTGCTGCTGCGCCTCGCTCGCGCACGAGAGAGATTACGCTCTCGCTCTTTCCCCCGACCGAGCGAAGTCGCCGCTATCTTGCCGATCTAAAATTACCCCAGAGACGCTGGACACATGCGGTTCCTCTTGCTCTGCTTCTCCGATGCCTCCGCGTCCTCTCCTGTGTGTCGCTCGGCATGTGACCAACAGTCGTCTTCTTTGGCTGGGAACTGGATTTCGATGGTGAACGATGCTAATTGGATTTTCCTACGTGGTGGCGCGTGGTTATACAGAGACGACTTTGAATGAGTTTGCTCGCGTGGAGGTGTCGTGCATTTTGACGGGTATAAGTATAGAACGTATTTATCGTGCTCAGTGAAGAGCTTGATTAAAATGTTGAAAAATAGAACAGAAAGGCAATAGCGGGATTCGTTTGAGTAATGAATGGTGTTCGCTTTATTTTTGTACGGGAGCTAAACCTTTATTTACACGAGCGTAATGAACATCGTTACAAGACAATAAAAAGTTAAAACTAGTTAAGAGAACTAAAAAATCATAGAAGATTCTTGGCTTTGACGCGTCTCGGTATAGCTCTCTGACATGAGAAGCGTCGCTCAGAGTCAGTAGGAGGAAAAGACACGGCGACGTCGAGACTTTCGGAATCTTCGCAAGAGGGGAGATCGACTCTTTCGCCAGAATTCTAGACGAAATTATCGCTAATTGAGTGAATCGGAAATGTCTCTACTGTCCCATGTTGTCTAGGCTTGTTCTAACTCAGACGCGATAGAAATAAGTTATCGTTTCTCAGCAATTTTAAACGAGTTCTCATTTAAAATTTCGTTTAAAATAAGAGTTATTGATAAGTTGTCGAGCATTACGGATATTCAAGGCTCGACGTGGGTATCATACCTTGAGACGTCTGACGAACCCCACCCTCTTTCTACTTATTCCAAGCTTCTGCGCTAGCGGCCGCTTTGCAAATAGGATACCAAGCCAACGTAAGCCAGCATCAAAGTGCAATGTTTTTACGCTCCGAAAACCCAGTTATCTTTCCTCGAATATATATCGTAAGATCTAATCTACAGGCCTGGCAGTCCTGTTTGTTTAGACGACATTGGCGCCATCTACTTTGTGGTGTGTGCTGGTATGGTTCTTGTCCAGCTGTCAGCAGTGTGTATTTGCATTCGTTCGCTTGAAACGTCATAGCCTCTGTACAAAGGTCGACAAGTTTAAGTCGCTGATTTTCGTTCAAATACTCGTAAGCCTCTGCGTAAGTTTAAAATTGGTGAATTTCTTACTGCGATTTTTTGCTAGGTATCGATGAACTGACCTCTCTCTTTCGTTAGCAAATTCATAATGACGATAAAAGTAGCAGAAACACAAGTGAAGCAATTTATCGGCTCTACTCGCTGCAAAGCTTCAGTCACTCATTTTTTTTTCCAAACGCCAGTCATAAAGCTTCCTTCAATGCGCGCAATCAGTGACACATTCGTCCCTCCTCGAACGAAAGAGTAAAAAGCGAAATCCCCTCCGAACAGTGCACTCGACGTACATACAACATACAACATACAACGCAGTAGTACATCCGCACAAAGGAAGGCTCGGACTAGCGCGATATGGAGGGCGGGGGGGGGGGGGGGCAAAAAGCCGGAAGCTGCGCGCTGCTCCCTTTTTAAGTCGAATTGGTCGAATTGGTGCTTGCGCGCCCGCGCGTCATGCAATCCGCCGGTGACTCACGACTATTTCCGATATATCGGCTTTAGGCTCGCGTGCGGCGATCGAATTTTTGGCGTGCGTTATATACAGAGCGTGTCGGTATTCGTTTTTGTTCCTCTTTTTTTCTTCTTTGGTTTACCAAGGCAGGCGATTAATCGGCGAGGTCTTCGTACAGTGGGATGGATCTGCGGCTGATTGGGTTTATTGTTCTTCGCGGTGCTCGACGTTTATGACGGGGTGAGTCGTCTCGCGCGCTCGCGCTGCTTATTGTAGCGTTTGCGGCTGCTGATTCTTGAGTATTGCGGGCCTTCTGCGTTTTATTTTTGAAACTTAGATCGAAGCATGGATTGCGCAGGTCTTTGCGAGGTTACCGAGCGGCTGGAAGATTTGCCATGACTGTTCGGCGTATCAAGGAATGGCAAGAATGCTCCAAGAATCGAAACGTTTATTTGATGGCAGTGATTGTTTTGCAATCCGGTTTGTTTAGAGAAAAACGTTGCGTCAGCAACCGAATACGACAATTATTGTAGATCATTCGGCTGTTGGACTGACACGCGAGGAAATAATCGTACATCTTTCCTTTATTGTCATCATCCTCTCGGTATATATTTTTAAGATTCTATTAATTGTTTGAGCCTATATAGATTATACAGGAATAAATTAATCAATTCGCGCATATCCGTGCGATTATCTTTGGAGCTTAAACGCTTATACTACATGTTGGATTTATGTTCTATTTTGAATTAAAAAAAGCCGTTATTTTTAACGCACATTTTTATAGAACTGGAACGAGTTTGATGTATGATTTATGCTGTGTTTCTAATAAGCCATGGCTTGAAAACAAGGCGAGGAATGTTTTACCGATCTGCTAATGTAAGCAGCAATTTTTCTCGAAACGATTCAACCGCGGTGGAGCTTATTTAATTTTGTAATAATTCCGGGTTCTTTCGGATCGAATGTAAAATTTTGCTTTCAAAAATGATACTTTGATATCTAAAATAATTCATGCCAGTTTCACCAGCCTTAAATAAATTTTTCAGACGTTATTTGTTAGACAAGAATTAGAATTTGTCTGTTTTTTGTACATCGGAAGAATTTGAAAAAGAACCATATAATATAAATCAATAAACAACATCAGACTATTTTTTTTTATAAATGCAAAGACCATGATTATCGTGCAATTTAGATTCCACCTTTATCGTAAAGCGAGTTCCCCGAAAACCAACGACCACAGCAAGACCGCAGCCACACTTATATATCAATCCCGCCCCATCTAAACACGGCGCAATTAAAGCTAATCACATTAACCAACGCAACGTCATGAGTTTCCTCGCCGTCGCCTTCTGTTATTTCAGTGCGCGGCATAGTCGCTGCCGAAAAGCGGAAAACCACGATCACTAAACCGCCGAATAATTATTTTCCTTCGAAGACGCCAACCAGACACTAGCGATGAAGGCCTCCGCCGATAAATCGTGTCTTTCATTTAAAACGCGTGCGCTGATCCTATCCGACGCGCGTGTTATATCCCTCGACGTAATGACGTTGAATTATGCATGTGAGGATAGAGGAAGAGAGACAAATTGAAATGCTCCCGTTTCACAGAAAAGTTAGCATAGCTTCAAGAGGCGGAAGAAGGGAATTGATTTGATTTCAAGACCAGTCTATAAATAGAGAGAGAGAGAGAGAGAGAGAGAGAGAGAGAGAGAGAGAGAGAGACGCGTGCGTTCGAATGACGATTGCGCAATATACTTTCGATTAATTTCGCGTTAAGTGGTTCGAAAGGATTCGCGGGATTAAGGGCGAGTCCGGAATGACAAACGATACAGGAAGCCCGCGACGCGGATTTATTCGCTTCGAGATTACAGTCATTTTCGCTCTCGCGGATTCCCGACAAAACTGGCAGCTGCACATATAGTTATTTCGTAATCCCAAACGCGTCGTATAATTATTCTAGCCAGGAGAAACGGGAAAAGCTGCGAGCATAAGTAGAAGCTGCGCAAATAAGAGCGAAAGCGGAAAGGAACGCCCCGTGTCATCGCTAGACGGCGCGCGTCAACTTATTTCCGTGTGTATTCCGTGCTTATTTCTGTATGCGGCGTGGCCTACATTTTAGGCCTCTCTCTCTCTCTCTCTCTCTCTCTCTCTCTCTCTCTCTCTCTC
>QLSS01000044.1:1017168-1034405 GCA_024372645.1 Trichomalopsis sarcophagae | reverse complement strand
CTCTCTCTCTCTCTCTCTCTCTCTCTCTCTCTCTCTCTATCTCTCTTCTCGTTCGGTTAGCCTCAACTTTTTCTGGCCACTGGTGGAGCGAGTCTGGCGCATCGCATGTGGAGGTATCCCGTAGTGTGCGTTGGTGGATGGTTCACGCGAAAGTATTTGAGAATCGCCTGTTTGAAAACCGGGCTGAATTATACACATGGTTGGGGGAGTTTTTAATTGTGGTTGAATATCAGCTTTTTGAACGACTAGTGGACAATGAAAAATTGATACGTGCATGAAACGTTCGATTATTAATAGCAATTCATGCACTGGTGATTTTATTACACTCATTTAATCACTTATAAAAAAGATCGTAACTTTCGAATAGACAAACGTGTGACATATTTTGATGTGCGGTTAAAAGCGCCACGAGAAACTTTAATCTTTCTTCTCTTCAAATTTAGTAGTGCAAATTGAAGACGTACTTACCTGTAAATCACACCCTCTCGCAGAGCCGAAACAAAAGCTCGCGGATAATAATCCTGCCATTGTTCGTCTTTCTCGAGCCAAATCTCATCCTCCAGTACCTGATCTTCGAGCCTTTGCAGCGTCGAAAAGCGTAATGATAAAAAATTGCGGCAAACAAAAACACCTGGAAAAAAGAAGCAGAGATTAAAAGATAGTTATCACCAGCTCGTAATTTACGCTTGCGGTACGAGAGTATCTGGGGAGAGAAAATTCGAGCTGCAAGAAGGGAGAAAAACGAGCGGAAGAATGAATCGTCGTTGAGGGAGTTGCCGCGCGCTCGAGAGAGACGAGTCGTTAAAAGCGACTTTTACGCGGTCTTTGTGTCCTTTCTTTACGGCAAATCGTTTGTCGCGTCCCGCCGGCTTAAAATTGGTTTGCCGACACCGCGTGATGTGACCGTGATCCTTTAAAGATGTTCTTTGCGCTCGAGTCATCGAGATGCGGCGAGGCTTCTGAGCTTTTCTCGATGCGCTTATAGCTGCCGCACTGCGGCGTAAAATAAAGATTCACGAAGTGATTTTTATTCTTCAACACGACTCGGGAATTGCATTGTTTGATTCTAATTCACTTGAAAACGCGAATGACAATCACTCCGTTATCATATTTCGTTTTATTTTAAACGAACTTTCAGCAGCAGAAAATATATATCCGTGCGTCATTGCTCCGGACCATCAAACCCAATAAACGTCTCTTAAACGATATTCCGTGTAGCAGTATAATAGGAGAATTTCCTCAAAGCGCCTCATCGCGAGCGATAGTTTCCGCGCGAGACGTCAGAAATCCCTCGAAACGCGCGCTTGCAAAGCGAGCGGCATGGATGCGCGCTCTGTGTAGCTCTTGTAAATATTTTGGCACAAGCGCGTCGAAGCATGTGCGAATTTAAATATCCGCACCTATTATCCGCCGATCGCTATCCCGGCGAGCTTTTATTACGAGAACCGAGAATACCGTGCACGTTTACGATTCACGAACAAGGCTTATCGCAGCGGGGAAGAGAGTCAGTGTCGAACTCTCGATGTAAACTGAATTCCATCGAAAATATTTTAGTCATGCAGTTAGCATTCATCAGGATGATAATCATAGTTGGATCAATTACACAAGTAATTGTATAACAACAACGCATCAGAACAAACATAGCGCTATTTACAATTTCAGTCGAATCACGGCCAATTTAATAAAGCGGCGCGCATTGTCATAATTGAGCAGGAAATAGAATTATAAACGCAAACTGTATTCCCGTCTCGAGCCATTCGTTATTTTCCATGTTCCACGTCGAGCTTGTATCTCCCTACGCCTACTCCGTTCTTTGTTCACTCGACGCGCGCCCGTAACAGTACAACCCATAGTCTACCTCCTACCGAGGTTTTAATTAACCCGTTTGTTCGTCCGCTGTAGGTTATGGCACCTGTCGGACACTCTCCACCCTCTCGTTTCGTTTCATTTATACACGCGCACACGCATAATGAAAAACGTACATTTTTCCACAATTTACTCGGCCCTCCCGTTTCGGTCTCGAAAATTGCATTTTCCGCCGACTTTCCGTCATCGCGCTCGCTTGCATTTTTCTCTTAGCTCCGCGGCTGTTTTCACGCATCGCCTCGAAGTGCGCGCCCACGACTAGCTGGTCTCGGAAACTCGTTAAGGATCCGTGAAAATTGCGCGGCCGTGGAGGGGGTCGGCCGGAAATGAATTGTACCGCTATACGCCGCTCTCGGAGGGTGCACGTGCTCCACGACTCTCCCTCTCGCGCGGACGAGGCTTTATTTCCGGCTAGAGTTGCGAAATTAGCCGCGAGCGCGCGGAATGTGTAATATGTCCAGTGCAGCGCGCGCCCACTCGACAGATTTGCCCGGGGTTAATTAAGCTTGCTCGTTTCTGAGAGGGTTTGTGCGTGTGCGTGCGTGCGCGCGCGCGTGTGTGTGTGTGTGTGTGTGTGGCAAGTTCGAGAGGGACCAAGAGTGGAGATAATGCGATGCGTCCGCGCGCGCGAGAGAGGAAGGTGTTAATTGGAGATAACGGGTCCATTACGCGGAAGCTTTTGTACTTTGCTGAGAATATTTTTCGGATTTGGCCTATGGAAAACTATTGTAAGCCTTAATCTTGTATCGTGGATATCAGAAACTGTACTTTATCTCCTCGAATATAGATATGATTCGCTCATTCTTTGAATAAATCTTTTGTTATAAAATTTTATTTCAGATTTTCAAAAGCCTTGTGGTTATTAAAAAATGGTTAAAACACGCCGTAAAAACTATATTTCCTACCGCGATGATAGTGGGGAGCCCAAGGTGCCAGTGCACCTTAAAAGTAAAAAAACATCGCCAAAAGTTACTAGCAGTATAAATCTCTTGGATTTTTCCACCGAAATCTTGACAAAGATTACATGTCACTTATCATTCGACTCATTACGAAATTTTCGTCTTGTAAGTTCAAGCGATTATCAGCTAATTTTCCACATTGCATTTATCATTCATTGATCACAATTTTAATCGTCTGCATAGGCTTGTCGGCGATTAAATGACATTGGCATTGCGGTGTTAATTCAGAGATCAAGTACAATAATAAAGAAATACGGAGAATTAGTCAAGTTTTCGCCCTCAAATGTAAACCCAGACGTAGACGCTTGTTGCGTGCTTCAATATCTTTGCCTTTTGGAGAAGGATATGAAAAATCACGGGAACACTGCCAAGATCTTTTTTCCCATAATGGTAAGAAGAATAATTATTAACATGCAGGAATTCAAGGTTACGGTATTTTATTCCCTCATTCTCTTTTTAGATACTAGACAAAGCGACTGAATTATTAAGCTTGATGTCGAGAAAAAATGTGGAAGATTTATCATTGAAAGAAGAGCAGGCTAAAATTCTTGTACAACTGATTCACAAAAAGAGGTGTAACGATTATAATTCGACGCTAGCGCCGAGTCAAAATTCAAAAAGTTACACAAAAGTGAATAAACATGCACCAATAACTTACCCTTAATTAAGTCGAAACAATACTTACGTAGAATGGTATTCTTAAGAGCTATACAAATTTGGTACTAAGATAAAATTAATGTAGTTAATTTTTTTATTGCCGAAACCAATTTGTTGCTGTGTTCAAAGCATGCGTGCGTTGACAACCAATGTATCTATTAAAGATTTTTCTTTTTTGTAATAAATCGCATTATTTCATTAAAAAACAATTCAGCAAACTACAATACTAAATCTCATTTTTTGCCATTGACTATACTGCAACGACAGTTACGCACGCGCTCAAGTCATACATATGCATTTCAGCAGAATGAAGAAAAGCCAGGGATTCGCGGCTTTTTGTGCTCATAAATCTAGCGTAAAAAATGATACACGCGTGGATTTTCGGCTTGAGCTGAACTTCAACGATAGCGATGTAAAATAGCTTTGGTAAACGCGATTCTGAACATATCGGGGATTCGTGTACTAATTTACTAGAAAGGATTTTGCTATTTGCAAACGTACTTTTTGCAATGTAACATATTTAAGATGATTATGGTTATCTTCAACGTAAAAACCTCATTGAAATAATAATGATCGATCTTGATAGAAATACATTTAATCACTTGAAAAATAATTATCTTTTCATAAAAAGCGAACTATTTAATTCCGCGGTTCCTTTTCAGACTATACCGTCTTTCTTACTTCAATATTTTTTTCTTCAATGGGTCGACTTCTGGAATTGCCGATAAGAGAGCGGAAATAAGAAAAAATAATTTTCTACCATGCACTATTCGTTACGTATACGCCATTAACGCTGCAGTCATATTCTCTATTCAGTCGGTTTGCTCTACAAATTGATTCAATGCGAGTTTTCGCAGTTAAAACCATGAAGAGCTTAATTCTGGTTTCATACGTAGGTTCCAGTATTCCGTAATTCTTATTCTTTTTGTTCGAGTTTTTATTTTATTCGGATTATAAGTAAAACGAAAACTATTTAGTGTATAACCAATTGAGTGAATAAAATGTTTGGTCTATAATCCAATATAGCATGTCTACATGAAAAGAATCTTGCCTTGGTTACAAACTATGGTGATGTTGCTGCCGCACCACTTGGAAGATTGGGTGAAGTGATGTGCGGTAGTGGTGGTTCACCACAACTCTGCTCTACTGCAATTGTGATTTGGCAACGGCTCGGCAATCGATATTTTCTCCTGCCATCGCTTGCGCTTGTTGATCGTGTATTATATTGACATCCTTATACGACGTTGCTTGCATATTCGGAAAAGTTGTAACCTAAATATTCTTCATTTAAGTCGTGATTAATTAATTCTAGATGATTCATATAATCATCAAAGATCCATTAAGAGATTCCAAAAATAAGCCGAGTGGCACTAGACGTCAAAAGGAAACAAAGGCACATACGAGGACCCCGTTTGTCTGTCTCGCTAACTTCTAATTGACTACAATAAGTCGTTGTGCGAGACATCCACCCACATCTAAACGAGAATCACCCCATTCTATCTGCCTCACAGTGTCCGAACAAAACACGCCGACACTGCTGCGCCAATTCGCGGTAATTTGATATTTTCATTAGTTTCGCGTAATCCTAGATTTTCCGAACCATCTGGCGCGTGCCCTTTTACTACCCTATCTTTATCCATTTTCTTGTTCTCTGATAGATGCTCTGCACATGGAAGACAATGAAGATGCCACGTTTGACTATAGACGGCCGGCAAAAGTCCTCCTTTAATCGTGAGCTTCTATCCCATAAAAATGTAACAGAGGTACCTTAGCCGCTGATAGTACTATCGTTTAACTCGTACAACGTGTGACTAATCTGGCCATTGTGGTAACCGCGCATGAAAGGCAGTAGTGGCGATTCATCTTGTGTGCCGGATGCGCTGCACGCTCGCGATGGTGTACTATCGAAGATTAATCGCTCCTCTGGTTCAATTTATAAGCAAATATATGCAATTTTTTAAAAGTGTAGCTTTCTCTTCTCTGGTACGCTCAAGAATTACACTAAAAATACAAAAGTTAGAGAGAGCCACGAGGATGTACGATCAGCGACAAAAAACATTTCCACCCATTGTCAGGCTTCTCTTGGTAGCACCGGCTGGATAACTGTTATCGTTGCGACAAACTCTATTATCGCGAACCTCTTTAAGTTTAGTGAGGAAAAAAAATCAACAGCCAGGAGGTGAGAATAGAAGTAAGATTGAAAGAGAAAACCTCCTCTAACGAGCTAAGACGAGAGAGAAAAGGAAACGAGCTGCGAAGGATGAAAGGAGAGGCTAATGCGATCGAAAAGGAGTCAAAGAAAGAGAGGGAAAAAGCGAAAAGCACTAGGAAGCCATTCTGAAAATTCGATGCGCCTCCATGTCCTTTATTTCGTTGTAGTGCACAGTGACTCGATTGAATTTTTCACTCGCGCCTCGGTCTATGTGAAAATTCCACCACCACCTTTGTCACTTGAGAGTGGCTTTTAGATCAGCTAGAAATTTGAATAAATGTATGGAACACATTCGAAATAAAATTTCGATTAGCATATCGTGCGTTTCTATTTTAAATAGCAAACGAATGCCAAATTTGCAACGAATTCATGATGGCATTAAACGTGCTGTAATGAAATGTAGAACAGATTCATGTAAAGCTAGCACGTCTATATAACTCCCACGTACACATCATATTTCCTCATTTTCATGGATAGCTATACCATTTGCATTCGAAATGTCTGCATATGCGCATAGAATACTTAAATGTACACACAAGTTGAACGAAAAATTTCTGTCAATCATCAGTATAATATATGTAAATAAATAAGCATTCAGTAGAACGGGATAAAGCAGTGAACTTCTTCAACCCTGCACTTTACCACCACTCGCTTAACCATAACAATCCACGAGGAAAAATCACGAATCCAATATCAAAACCACCCGCTTCCGCGATAATTTTCAATCTTCACCGCTGCAGTAAGCAGAAACCGCTCCCGATAACGACCTTGTCGCATTAGGCGCTCATTCCATCGTCTATTCATTAGAGGCCCGGTGTCGTCCGCGCTAAAAGCGAGACACAAGCTCTCTCTCTCTCTCTCTCTCTTGCGCACTAGCCGCGGCGGTAAACCTATTAAACACATCGTGTGCCTTCTATATACAGGCGTTGCTTCGCGTATGGCTCGCACGCGAGTCATACGCAAAGCAACGCCTGTATATAGAAGGCCTCTCTGCTACCGGGGAAAACGTTACGTGCGCCAGTTTTGATGATCCGCCGGGGCTGTTAAAATGCCGATGGCCTCGTAAAACGGCGCTTTATTTCTGAAAACAGCGGAAGTGGATGATGGGAGAGCGATGCAGGTGAGAGAGGAGAGCTTATGGGAGAGACAACGTCGCGCTGCGGTTGATGCACTGTCGATAATTTCAGCGCTGAACCCCTTTTTTTAAAACTCGTTCACTGCTTGGTTTTTGCATGAAATTGTTCAAATATTGAATTCTTCAGTAGGCTCCGCTTAATCTTTCCTTTCTTAAGTGTAAAAGTGTAAAGCGTAATCTTGAAAGCCGGCTGTTGCAGAGCGTGCCATTCTTGAGGTAACGCGTATAGAGGATCATGTGGCTGAACCGATTTGAAGTGCGGCTAAGGTGCTCACTGTGCGACGTGCGTGCAGCTCTGGCTTATTAAAGTTAAACAATGTATATACTCCGCGCGACTGATCCTGGCGCGAGACGCATTGGCACGAACTGCCTTTGACCTTGTTGCTCTGGGATGACTTGTCGTGAATCTTTGCTGCTGCTGCTGTTGGTGTGAAATAGATTTATAGAGTTTTAATACACATACCTTATCCTTAACAGTGTAGTTGGTAGTTGTAATAATTTTATAACAATCGATATTGTGTTTAACCCTATTTTTTTATTTTAGGTAATCACTACGAACATCGCTCTAACATTTTACAAGGTAAATCAATTCTGAACGTTGATATTGATTTAGCATGATAATTTGTTATCTGATATTCAGTGAAGACTGTACAGTTGTAATTTGAGAACAGATGAGACAAAACAAATCCCTTCGGAATATCGGACCGACGTCAGTATTTTCGCACTGCCATCTCGAACTCGAACCACAAGCCGCGCACAATCGTACAAAAACTCTTCAGTTATACTTTGTGTTTGCATTTTAAGAACTGCCAGCTTCGCGAAGTCAATTCAGCGCACTTGGCTTACTCACTGCATACCTGCAATCTTCACTTAATAATCGCGCGCAAAAAATCAAATAGCATGTCCCTTGAGACGGTTTAACGATGCAGCGCTGGACTCTCCGTTGCGACAAACCTGTTCGTAGTGTAGATAGTAGTGTCGCCATATAGCTTATAAGCAGAAAACATAAACCTCGAGGGACTGAGTTTTATGTTTTCTGCTATATATATAGCAGCCTAAAACATACGCGGGTATTTCTGGGACTCGTACGGCATTTCTTGGACGCGAACGTGGTCAGGTGCGATCCTCGCATCGTATCTCAAGAGGAGCAGCGGAACAGCCGGTTAATACGATCGCGGCTGCTCTTATTTTAGGCGGATATCTCGGCGGAGCTATTTTATTTTCTTCAATTAAGCGTTTAATCCGAGGATGGGCCGAGGAGAAGCGTGGGATTGGCTCTCGAGTGCCTCGTTATGAAAGCGCGCTCTGGGTAACTCTGAGGTTCTACGATACTGCAAGCCATGTTGAGAATATAATATAGATGCTGTTTTTTATATAGTGTATTCTTCATCGGCTTTAATTAAAAATTTGATTCGATCACCGTTCGAATGTCTTTATAGATCAGACGTATAGCGTAAACCATCAGAAACGTCAACAGCAGTAAAGAGGTATAGGAGTATAAGAGGTACTCAAATCATAATTTAAAATCGCATCACGGTTTCTTGGCTAGCTCACAATGCGATTCGGGTTTAGGAAAATTGAATTATTCATGAAAAAACGATTTATCGCCAAGTTAATTAATTCAGTCTTTATCGCACGCATTCGTATAAACATTTCCTAGAGCAGCGCACGTGCGCAGCTGCATTTATTGTTCTGGCACGATGGAATACTCGACGTGCGCGATAAACGAACAAAAGTCTGAAAAGCGCAGCCAGTTGCCTCCCGGCATTATCGCCCGCCTTTCCTTTCTTCAACGGCGGAAAAATAACCGAATTAAGCTCCGAGTCTCTCTACTTCCACTCTTGGGAGGAGAGATATCCTCTCTCTCTCTCGACATTGTTTTTTGCCGTTCCGCGCTCAGAGGGCAAAGGAAATTCTTCGCTCGCTTATCTGCTCAACGCGTAATTCGCTGCCGCGGCGGAGTTGTATCCGTGTAATTTCGGCTTCGGTTAATTCGTCCTGGATTTCCTCCTGACGAACCCTCTCTCTTTCCCGAGGCTTAAAATGCAACTGTTGGATTAATGGGCGTTTACTGTGGGGTATCGCGTGTATAGGACTCGCGAGGTATATAAGATGGGCATAAATTCAGTCGTGGTTATCGTCTATTTGGGAAATTGCTCGAGAGGACACGCTAACAACGGGAAAATTATACCAGATAACGTGATCGCAATTCAAGAAATTTTTTTACGGCTAAGTACGCGCTTAATATTCGTTAGTAAAAACTCTTAGGATACGGGATAAGACGTGGAATCCCGTTAATATTTTTTACTGCTCCTTGTCTACAACATGGGGAAATAGAATATTGTATTGAGGAATACAATATTCTATTGAATCCTCTATGGATATCTAGAATATTTAATTTTTTTCCTCAAAAATGCTAAATCGCTCTGCTTCGCTACTTCTACCCTTGCCTCCTACTTCGCTTGCTTACTCTTTCCCTGTTTGACTTCCTGTCCCTCTGATCTATCCTCATTGATCTTGCCATCAAACTATCGTATACATTTTCTTTTTAAAATAGTTCTACCATCATATCCTATTTCTTCTGCATCTTCTACAAATTCTTTTTGTATCAAGTCCTTTGCCTTTCTTACATATCAAACATCCAAAGATGTTTTAACGCTCCTGATAATTTATCTATTGTTTTTAATGCGCGAACCAATTAAATTCTGGAAAGCCATTTGTTCAAAAAATTTACACAATAGTATTCACAACAATAAGAACATGATCTAAAGTCTCTTACTTAAAATGCATCTTTAATTTGCATTGAGTGCCATCTAAGACGGATTATTCCGCGCGCATAGCTAAATTCGTGGTTCATCTGTGAATAATCGCTAACAGCAAGCTCGTTAAAAAGTAAGAAGACTCATCAAAAGAGCTTGGTCAAGGGACGTCTGCCATTCAATATCATCTTCAGTCGGATGCAAAATAAAAGTCGACGCAATTTGATTGGAACTGAGTGGATACGAAGGAAGAAGAAAGAGATAGAGGGGGATTTACCAAATCGGGAATCGGTGCTGCAGAAACCTCGTCGTTGCTGGTTTATGTATTCACATGTATTCTGTGTTTAAACTACTCATACGATTTTTGCATGAATTTTTTGTAAAATTGTAAAAATCTATAGGGATAAGTCTTGCTAAAATCTAGCTTAAGTCTATCTTGAATTGCCCGGCTAACGTCTTGCTGGCGGGAATTCCCCAGATTTTGGAAGTAAGAACGTAAGTCTGTGAAATGTCCAAACTTAAAAAAGTCAAAAATCGTAAGCCAGACAAATTAGACTCAAGCCAGATTTTGTCAAGACTTATCCCAGACTATTTTTCCTTACACGCTAAGTAATTAACTAATTAACTGAAAAATATCAAAGCGCGTGTATTTCGCAATCTGATGTAGGTAAAATTTACGAGCGCGCGTAGTTTAAGAAAGATATTTAAGAAAAGCAATTTTTCACGGCAACTGAATACATCCTAAACACTGTTTCTCATGCACCGGATACATCAGAGCTCGTGTTGTTAATCTTCGTGCGCGCGCCATTATTTATATAGATATTTCGCCAGGAGACATGATCCGGCTGTCTGGCTGCGCGAGCACGTGTGTACACACTGGCTAATGCGGCCGAAATGTGTAATTACTATATTTCACGTGCTCGCCCATACCTTGAGTGTATTATAACGAGATCCAGACGATGCTCATACAGAGGCATGGAAAGGGTAATGATGATGCACACGAAACTTAACAAGAGCATCGCGAGAGTTTTCAATTCGTCTCTCCTACATTTCTCTCTCCCTCTCTTTTACCTGGGTATACGCTCGGTAATTTATGTCGGTCGAGTTTGTTATTAACTGGTTAGACTGCACCAAGTCGTACGATACAGCCGCGTGCTTTGAATGGTAATCGAGAACAGTGAATATTTCTTATCTGCACTTCTGTTACACCGGTTATATTATTGATACTTGTCTCTACTTTGCTGCACCTCTAACATTATGGAAAAAAACAACCCGTCGCTTTTCTCCACACCACTGTAACTAATGCATTGCCTCATAGATTCAGAAAACGTACAAATTACCAGAATCAATGGAATCTCCCCCCTCTCCCGATCTCTTCTTTCACCCGCTAGACTATGCCAACGCTTTCATCCAGTCTCAGCGCTTTGCTTTCAGCGAGTCGTCGTAGCTGCCACAGCAGTGTTGCATCGGTATACGTCCGAGTCGCGTAAAAGGTAAACGGGTAATAGGATTTCGTGGAGCGTGGTGGCCTCGCAACTATTGCCAACTTCTTTTCTCCGAGCCGAAAGCTTCTCTCGGCTCTCCGCTGTTTCTCTGTCCTGCCCTGGCTTGAGAGTCGCGCGCTGCCTCCTTTAAATAAGCGACCGCCGAGCGGCCAAAGCTCTGCTGGAAGAAACGAGAGGAGTTGCATATAAAGGCCGGAAGAAAGCCAGAGAGAAACTGGCCGGAGAAATGGTATTAGGGCGAACAAGAAAAAAAATGTGCGGAAAGTGCCATGCACTGATGGTATATAAAGAGAATATGGAAGTCGCTGAGAGATTCAAAGGGAATATCGTATATGTGTGGTAGTCGGGTGAGTTGTGAATCATTTAATAAGCCAGAGGTACATAAAGGTTCTGTTTTTGGATGCTGTCGTATTGACCAGTGGCGTCGATTTTTATGATTTCCAAAACGAGAAAGTCAACACGCGCACTTTTTACGTGTCAGAAAAAAGCTTCACGTCGAAGAAGAAGAGAAAGAATTCGTAATCGTACACAATCCGAGCTACTCCAGCAGTTATCAATTATTCAAATAACCCACAATCTCTGGGCAAAGGTTCAAGTCTTAACTTAGCGGGGCGCTTGAGAGAGCCGTTTGCCATTTCCCCTCCTCGATACAAAGAAGCAGCACACCGTGAAACAAAGAGGCCGAGGAAAATGGGGGATTAGAAGGAAAAGCAGAGTCGTCGTGGCGCACTGGTAGTAGAATGAGAGAAGCCATGCACGCGACGCTAGCTTTCTTATCTCGCAAAGCCCGTATCCTATACTGCTCTCGCATTTTTATTCGCGCGTGATCGGCTTCTGTGTAGAACGGCGCGTGTCGCGTTAAAGCTCGAATAGTTGCACTCCTAGATACGTTCCCGGCGACGGCGAGCGTATAGCTTAGGAACGAATACTTTTATCGCTAGGGGGGGGGGGGGGGCAGGAGAATTTTACGATTGTATTAGGTGTTTTTATGGCCTGCTGCGGAATAATAGAACGGCGCAAGTGGCCGATGCATTGCATCGAATAGTTTTGTAGAGGTATTATAGTTCTGAAGTTTCAATATCGGCTGTAGCAAATTGCCGTCTATTGATACTTCATCTTCGAAACGTAAAATCTTGTTCTTAACTAAAGTGTGGTTCAATTGCTGCGTCGCGTAAAAAAATTGAGCTACTGTAATTACACAATGATAAAAAGCAAATGAGATGAAATTTAAAGAGTTTTCAGGGCTTAATGGATCACATCGGATACTGCAGGCTGTGTGTGGGTAGATGCAAAGTGGCCATGCGTTAGAAGTAATGAGAAAACAAGTGAAAAGCGAGCATTGGAGTAAGAGTAAAGAGATCCCTACAAGAGACGAAGTAGAAAAAGAGGAAACCTCGAGAGCACAAATCTTTAACGGGCTATAGGATTTGCTCTTGTTCCGTTACAAATAGTTAACTGTTCCGACTCAAAGGAATTTACGGACACTTAAATTGGTAATCTCCGCGGATTGAGCTGATTTATACTTCTTTTTCAATTTTCCATGTGATTCGTGGTAAAGAGTGATCTTCAGCGAATAAGTTATGAACATTTAACTGATCGTAATCAAAAACGTCGACGACAAATCGCCCAAACCTTCGCTAAAAGCGCATCGCTTACATCTCCTCCAGCTTTTCGCTTAATTATACCGGCGCAGTCAGAAAAAGAAATCCAGCGAGTCCATTCGGGACAGCGTCGAACTAAGACGCCGAGAGATCGATTACCGACTTTCGCGCCTTGTCCGTTCAACCCTTTTTTCGGCCCACTGCGCGATGATGGATCGCCCGCAGACGAGATCAAGGCACGAGTGCACGACGGGTCATATTCGGGTAAATACGATTCATTTTCAAGCCAGGGCTCATTTTTCAGCTCGGGCTGTTATTGATCCGCGGTGTCAATGCCGGGAGATTTATCCATGCCGCGTGTGTCGATATTTTTTTGCTCGACTTTCGGTTCGATTATTTTTCTCCTCTTCACGCTGTGTATACTCGCGTGGTTTTTTCCGGTTCGGGAGAGTCTCCGAATGACGGATGGACCAATGAGAAACCCTCGCGCTAATTAGCGTTGTGTGCATGCAATTCGCTGATGATATTTTGGCGTACTGCACGTTACGCGATATGCGTTACGTTCCCGCTAAGTAAATCAGGTTCTCGGAGATGTTGCATCGGAATAGTTTACCAGCTAATATCATTAAAGTACGATCTCGAGCGAGAATTACAATATCAATACGCTCACGACGCATCATCGGGATATCAATTCCTCGTTAAGGGAAAAGCCATAAAAATGGTCATTCCGATCGCCATGATTCTTCCCTTATGCGTAAGCCGCTTTGCATTTCATATTTTCCCATTTGCGCGATTGCACATATAATCGATTCCATATCGTCACAAAGCTCAATTATAACTCTGCGGAAAAATACACCGCGCGCGCAGTCGTTTAATCTCGCACTCGCGCGTATACATCAAAGCTTGAGCGCGCACGTGTATGCCCGTAATTTCCATGCAAGCCTAGCAAACGTTTTGCGGAACGCCACCGCCTAATGCATTTGGCCCGTGCTGATTTTCTATTAATAACGTCATTTTCATAATTAACCGAACGTCGCCGTATAAATTACATCCGGCGTCGCTTTGGCCAACACACGAAAATGCATGCACACAGACGATACAGGTGGAGGTGGGCGGATATTTCATCGGTGTTTTCTCTCTCTCTCTCTCTCTCTCTCTCTCTCTCTCTCTCTCGCGTGCGCGAGCAAATTGATGAACTCAATTATACCGCTCGTGTGCAGCTCTGATGCACTCACTCGTACAGCCGTGAAATGTATGCGGACACATGTTGCCCTCAAAAGCATCGATTATATCGGGATCGGTTAGGATAGAGGAGAGTAGGCCGTGATTCATATTTCGCAATTATCGTTATATTGCCGTGCGAAATGAATGTTTTGTCAATAACCGAGAGTCCAGCTCTTTGCTGGGCTTTGAAACGGTTCTCGCTTTGGGGTTTTGGGGTTGTGCGTATAAACTGTAATAAGCAATTATGTTTCATTTCGAGTAATGCGCTTGAAATGAATAACGCTCGCGTTTTGGTTAAAAATTTAATGTCGAGTCGAAATTCGTGGATCCAAACCACCCGCGGCATCCAGACAGAAATTTGAATGGCGATCAGTTACGGCGGTGTCTCGAGGGATACAGGCGCGTAGTCGTCGTCGTCGATAACGAGTGCCAGCTCGAGAGCGCATTAATCAGCCGACTGCTTAACAGTGCACGGTTTATCGCTCCTAGTATTTATGTCGTTGGCGGTTAAGGCCTCGTGCCGAACTATGATAACGATTCCGCCCCGATTTGCCGTCTACGCCATCAGGGAGAACAATGTGAGGAGGACGTTGATAGTTGCGCGTTCGCGCGCGGCAAGTAAGCAAGTTTCCTTGTTTATGGCTCTAAGCGTCGGTGGTATTTTATAGGCTCAAGGTGTTGGCTTTCGCTTTATGTTTGCCATACATCTATTTGAAAAAAAACGGCGGAAAGTATAGTCGAATTGTTTGCAGGAGAGTAAGTATTGTAATTCTTAGCTTTTGATATTTGTTAAAAGTTATCGAGACAACTAACGCTTCATTTCATTTTTCTACCAGGAAACGGAGGACAGTTTTTCTACGATACACTGACCAAAAGTGCGGACACGACATAAACATCCCATCCGCTACTGCGACCGGTGAGAGACAGCAAGCCTC
The DNA here is from genome assembly GCA_024372645.1 of Trichomalopsis sarcophagae. Lineage (NCBI taxonomy): Eukaryota > Metazoa > Arthropoda > Insecta > Hymenoptera > Pteromalidae > Trichomalopsis > Trichomalopsis sarcophagae. The sequence continues at coordinate 1,019,552 of QLSS01000044.1, read as the reverse complement.
TTCGCGAGCGCGCGATAAAACTCGATGGTTCACACAACCACGGCGGGATGTACGTTTTGAAATACCGCAACGCGGTCACGCCCTAAAATATCGCCCATCTGTGCCCGTATCGCAGTCTACCCTCTATCGTTCGCCGTGTGTTCCGAAAATCGTACTAGTGGTGAGTCATGCCTGGATAAGTGCAGGGGAAACCGATGCGTGTCGAGCTTGTTTGACTTAAAACGCGCAAAAGCTACCGCACGTATTAGTTTTCAACCAATCAATACCGCGATTTTGTCAAAATTGGCCCAAAGATTTTCACTCTGCAATTTTTATTTTTAAAGTATATTACCTGGCGTCGATGTTTCAAAAATGCACTTGACGCTTTTGCTGGTTTTAATGATATTCATGCCGCAATATCCGGGCACTCGCAAAAAACAGGGAAATTAAATTTGTCAGGCGAGAGTCATCGTGCCCTGGTCCCCCCCCCCCAAGCACAGTATCTCGTTATCGGATAATCGCATCTCGAACGGCTCGAGCTGCAGGCGTTTATAGTGCAGCCAAAACCAGCCAAGTGCATAGCGCTTTTAGCGCGATATTAACGCTTGCACGTATAGCCGGCCACCCGAGATGATTATCTCGAAAGTGTGCATAAGGAATTGCTCTAATAGGTTTATATGGACGGTTGGTAAGCCTTGCGTTCCGGGGCGGTTTTTTAGTTCACGTAAGAGGGTTCGGATAGTCTTATTTTTCGGACACAATAATCCGGTGAATTTTTTTAATTTAATGATGAATTAAACGGGCTCTGCTGAGCTATTTCTAAATTTTTGCTTTTTAGTTGTTTGAGAAAAACCGTCTGTCTGAATCGTATACATTTCCCCAACCCAGACAAACATATTTCTTTCAATCCCATATTTTCCGCGATCTCCTTCTAGATACTCGTCTAGACATCTCATTCGCATCGTCGTTTGCATCCTCTCGCATGATTTCGCTCTATTCCTCCCTTTTTTCTTTACGTTATACCATCCTCGAGCGCTCCTATTTTTTCCTCTCCTCTGTTCAATACAATAGACATTCACAGGTCTTCCTTCCAGCAGCAAAAACCATCCCTCCCAAAACAGAGTTTTCTTATTTTTCCTCCCGTTTCCACAATGGATATCAGCAGCAGCCCTCGCTTCCTTCCGCAGCTTACGCTTGTATTTCTGAGGCAAGCGCATGGCTTAGGGCGACTGTCGAAGCGCAAAATACGAAGGCACGTTGTGCGTGCACACACACGTCCCGGGCGAATATTACACCGCGAAGGGGGGCTATACTGGCCCCTCGCTATACTCCACTCTGGAGATTTATCGCGATGTAATGCCAGCGCTGATATATCCGACCGGCAAGTATTGTAATTGTGCTTTTTCTCGCGCGCGCGTAGCTTAGTGTGGTCGATTGCTAAGAGGTCCCCAGACAATGCTTCCTTTAATTTTCGCTCTTAGGGACGTGTGGGAATGGCGGGTATGATAATATACCGAGGAAAATTGGATGCCTCTCGGATATCGTGTTTTGAATTTTCAAGCGATATTACACGGAAAAAAATGGTTAGTTGTGATAACCAAGTCATAATTGGTTAATCAAAAATTGGTTATGAGAACTAAGTGCTTGGTTAATTGAACCAAGCTGACTTTTTTACAATGAAAAAGTCGACTTTATAGGTTACTAACCAATTTACTTGGTAAGGACAACAATTTTTCTGGTACATCACTGTTTTCATAGTGGGTCAACCAACATTATTGTTGTAATTACTAAGATATTAGTTGAAATACGAGTTGCAGCTTATATTTTCAAAAATTTTCTTATTTACCAACTGCATCGCTAGCGCAACGACAGAGTCTCCGCCTTTGGACTTGAAGGACCCGAGTTCGATCCCCAGTGAGGGAGAAATTTTTTTCAGATATATTAATTGTATTATAAAATTGTCAACATGTAAATTAAATGTTAAAAATAATAGCACACTCTCGACTGGAAATCCTAGCGGGGCTGCCACGGTTAAAGATGTGACCCCAACGTGGTTGCCAGCAGTGGCCCCCACCGAAAATGTAATGGTGCTCACACCTGGTCGCGATGTGGGCCTCTGGGGGTGCGACTCGCGTACTATGATTTTGCCGTTTGCGCATGCGCATATGTATGTATCCGTCTAGCAGCGTTCCCAAAAGTGGCAGGACAGAAGGCGGTAAATTCAAACGGTTAAAAAAATTTCCGAAAAAAAAGTTGCGGGAAATAATTTTTCGATATTAGACAATTAATTAATTAGGCACTAAAAGAAGTAAAGTTACTATAAAAAAATAATTTATCGACTTATATAATAATCATAAACAATCATTGAACTTTTGACGTACTGTCACGCGATCACATTATTGAAA
>QLSS01000044.1:979076-1017138 GCA_024372645.1 Trichomalopsis sarcophagae | reverse complement strand
GTAAAAAAATAATTTCGTTTCATTTTCTGCATTTTATTATGAATTTACCTTTTTTTTCTATCAGCTCTAAAATTACTTGTCTTTTATTTCGAATTTCTTTTACTGCAAACCATTCTTTTAATGATGGTATCAATGAGTAATCCACTATTGATGTCTATATTGCAAATAAAGAGGATATTAGTAATAAATTAGAATTGCTTTTTGTAAAGAAATAATATCGAAATACTTACAGAAAAAAAAGGTTCAACATATTGCATAACGAAAATACCGCAATCATAAGCATTGTGTTGTTGAGGTACTTCAGGATACACACATTTAACGTCAAAATCGCTCAATTTTATTGTGCTATCTTTTTTGAGTTTATACTCCCAATATAAGTACTCAACAATCATATTACCCACATTTATAGGAATTATTCCAGGTGCCGAATCAAATACTAATATACAGGGCCTATAATAATGAATAATGAATATTAATTTGTTACTGATCAAACAAAGATTTTATTATTTTATATTGCGATGAATTCGAATTGCTTACGTTTTCGTTTCTGTAATCAGTGAGTTGTCATTACTTTCATGATGTAATTTTAATTTTTTGGGCTTTTCGTGAGATGACACATATTTGTCATGGATTACGTCGGGATAGCAAATGATTGTTAAAAACCAGTGTCTGTTACTATTTTGAAAATTCCATGTGCGTGTGTTAGAGAAATGTAATTTATTGTAAAACGTTGAATTGAAAAAATAACGCATCTAAGCGTAACGTATGCAAAAAAAACTTACTTGTGATTCATAGGTATTATAATAAATTTTTTATTAAATAGATCAATTGACTTTGTCCAATTTTTAACTCCCGTGTGTCGTTTTTTAGATGAATCCGCACTTCGATTTATTATTTTTTTATAAAAAAATGTACTAAATAAAACCGTTTCGTTACGTTTCGGCGGTTCAATGATTTCCTCAATGATATACTTCAAATAAAAGTCGATTATGATATCATTTACATATACTCCGTCTTCTAAACATTTCAGGTGCGCATACTTAATGTCTATTCCGCCTTTGTATGGAGGTGGAGGATAAGTCAATAATCTGTAAGGAAGTTAAATATCATTTAAAGACAAACAAATAAATGTGATTGAATGAGTAAACCAAGTTAACGCTAGATTAATTGCAGTTTTTATCAATAGAATTCTATGAAAGCATGATTTATAATTTGTTAAAAAACTGTCGAATATCTTACGTCGTATCAGGAGCGTCGTTCAAGGCAGGTATCGCAATATTTCTTTTTTGTTTCTTATCGATTTTCGTTTCGAATGTTTGGCTTCTAAATTCAGATTCCTATGCAAATACGTGATAATATATATTTAACAAATTTGACGTATGAAAATTTATTTAGGTACAAACAATTATTTTACCTGTGTTGCCTTCTTATTAAATATTTCTGAAGAACACACTACACTCTGCACTGATCTGACTATACTCTGTGATCTTTGTGATTTCGACGATCTTATACTAAGAACATCATTTGACACTTCCTAAAAATGATTCAGTATATTATATTTTTTTTTTTATTGTAAAACATTATTTGTTGTCACAATATAATTGTCACCTTCAAGGATAGATTATCAACGCTAAGATTTGATACTGAATCAACAACCGGTTGTGACTGATCTAATTCAACATGAGATAGCACTTCGATATTTTCGTCAATTGGTAAGATCGCATCCTGTTCAAAAATATATTTGACTTTACAATCAGATTTTTGACTTGAGTTACATAATACATGATTCTCAGAGTCTGTATTTGCATTATGCAATTTCAATTTCTTTCTCATTCTATCCTTCAGATGTGTTAGTTTAGGAAACGAATCGTGACTAAATGGTGTTGTTTGTTCTTTGAGAGAAATGTCAGATGAGGGATCTTCTATAATTGTGGTATCAGTATTAATGCAGTTGTCAATACTATTAATATTGATAAATGTTGGTTGTTGCTTCGCTAAATTAACGTCAAGTGAAGACTCTTGTGCAATTGCAGTATCACGTAAAAGTTCATTAGATCTTCTATAAATTAGTAAATAGGCGTTGCCTACTTCCGTGTTTCCGTTTCCGAAAGCAATTTTGAAATTATCTTTTGATATCTGTAACATAAGCATGCTATATAACTCGAATCAAACAATTAATGAAAAAAAGAAAAGACGTAGACTAATATATTATATAGCGTGTTAATGAGAGAGAAAGAAAGAAAAAAATTACGTGTGTCACGGTGCTGTCGTTAAAACAAAACCATTCATTTCTTTCTAAATCTTTAATATATGCGTAATAATGACCTTGGACGGCTGTTCCACTATGAATAATAATTGAAAAAAGTTCGTAAAAATAGGAATCTTCTGCATCATTTTTTTCTTCAAAACTATCGATGATACTATTCAAATTTAGTACCTCTGGAAATATCACCCTTTAAAAATATGTTTTATTATTTAAAAAATTAAAATTATATGAATTATTTATTAACATGCGACGTACTTATTGTTTAGTTTAATGTTCGACTCTGAATTCACGTCATATTGAAACCGTTTTAAGTGGAATGTAAGTATAAATGGAAGTTTGACAAACTTAAAATCCTGTATAGCCGGGCATTTTTTATTGCAATTCTCACAGAAGTATTCATTTTCTCCGTCTAAGATGACGCGTTGTGTAAACGCTTGTAGTGCTTCTTCCTTAAAAATAAAATAGTACATTATGTCGGGGTGTGCAATACAATGTGTCATTTTTTTAGCTTTGAGATTACTTCATTTATTATAACTAATACTGAATATATAGGCCATAGAAATATTACGTACAAGTGTGTTATATGCTCCAATCTTAGTCCCATCTGATTGTATTGCAAGGAGATATCCATAAAAGGATTTTCCATAGAATGTTCAGTGTTGCAGATTGAACATATTACACGATCAAGTATAATCCCTACAAAATGAGAATATATATGTATATTTTCGCATTGTACTAGCAGTTTTTGATACTAAGTTTCGATTTGCGCTCGAACAAAGTCCGAGTATTAATCTTATGAGTGAAATTGATCTTTCGCACACGTATCTAATGCGTTTTCTTATACGGCAGAGGTAAATATAACTTTTCAATTTAAAAAAGAATGCGTAAATCAATGCTGAGCGCACTTAATAAGCTTGCCGTTGATTTCATAGCGATAATACGTCGTTCGCGAGAACCGCAAGCGGGAAAGCAAAAGGGCTACCGAGTGTACGGATGTTCAGTGAGATAGAGTTGCAGCAAACTAGTGCATACAAGCAATCGGAGAAAAAGCTCCATGAACTACTATTCCAATCTGTCAGAGCCAGATACAGGTTAATCAATAGTCAATTTCAATTATATGCATACATCTTGAATCAGTAAGCGTTCGAATAGCATTCTGATACGAACATTATAAATATCAGAACATAAATTAAATTTTTAATTGAATGTAGTGACTATCGATAGCCAGAGTCGAACTATAACATCGTTATTGCTGAATTTTTTAACGATTCATTGAAATTTTTTTAGTATGTACAAGGAACAACAATTTGTCTGATAAAAAGTTCATAACGCGTTTAATCGGTGCACGTCATTCTACTCTAAAACGACACGTTATAATCATGTTTTATTGATTCTTTAATTGATTGACTAAGTGTTCATTTTCGTGCTGTATGTCTACAAATGCATCGATTAAGTGCTCGAACACTTCACATCCCTGCGCATCAGGTAAGATGTCGCATAGGAACTTTTGTTAACCATTGGGCCTGCTTGGGCCACTCGTACAGATATGACTCTCAAGAAAAACATACCGATACCAAGCGTACGCGCGCCTAAACTCGCACTAGAGTGTTTTAAGGAAAAACTAAACATCGACGAGTGATAGAGTTAAAATAACGTTGCGGAATCTTGACGTTCGTGGTAACGCAGGCATTTAAAGGCCAGTAACTTCCTGAAATTCTCAGCAAACTCAATTGCTTGGAATAATTGATACACGCTTGATCTTGAAAAGTGGACCAAAGTTGCTGCTGCTGCTACAGCTCCGGGAGCTGCGGTGGCCTTTAGCCACTTGAATTTTACGCGCGCGTGCTGAAAACATAATTTTCTATCGTACTCTTTATTCAAGTACGTAAAAAAATAATCGAATCGATAAAATAGCCATACTATAATATAATTTGTAATAGTCATTGTTACGTTACCTTCATAATACATTGAAATAAAATCCTCTTGTTCCGGTGAAATATTTTTAAGTTCTCCTTTCAACGCATTAAATAACATTTGAAAAAATTCATGCACATCCTGTTGTGCATTTGTATAACTGGAATCCCATCCAAAACTACTGGTTAACTGAACAATTTCTACAGCATAATCCTTTGATACCTACCAATAATAAAATGTTAAATTTAATCTTATTTTGTAATTTGATTGTTATACAAAGCAGGACAATTAATTTTATTATTTTACCCTCAAATTCATAAAAAGCTGTTTTATTTCATGTAGTAAATTCGACTTGATTTCAAAATTTTGTAAATCAAGGGTTTCGCAACAGTACATGGCATTTCTAAACTCTGGAGTCATGTATAGCATTTGAAGAAGACTGTTCAAATAACAAGTTGCTCCTTGATTTATGAGACCAATATATTCTGAAACATGTTATAAAATTAAATGTAAAATAAATATTGTAAATGTAAGCAAATAACTACATAGCTTTCAGTAAGTTCGTTTTTGTCACTTACGGTGATGTTTCATCATTTTGTAAATTGAAATCAAACTTGCTTGTTGTCAATTATGCCGTATTACTTTCCTTTGTTCTGTATATTTTGTTAGTATAAAATAGTCGATTATCCGTCAATGATGTCTAATTTATCATATATACGCTGTATATACACACACACGCACACACACGCTTTCATAGCACGAGCATAATATTGTATATATGTATATGAACGATTTCTGTAATCCCGCGCGAACTGCAGTTTTCAACGAATGTTGATCGTCATTCAATAGGAAATATCCCTGTGCACGCTACGGATTATCGTTTACAAACGTTTACTCAACAACTGAAAGAGGTGATTGTAGACGTTGCTCAGTTGTTTAAATGTTGAAGTTCATAAACGGCAACACTGCACTACACAAGGATTCACAAAGCACCGAAATTAAAAAAGTTCTGACACGAACTGTCACATCGCTTACAATCTTTAGCTCGATGCTGTAAGACGAAAATCACAACGATTTGCTAACTTTCTCATCAGAAACAACGTTTAATTGTACTACGACGCCGAACAAAAGAAGATTAAAACACGTGGAAAAAAAACACTTCATTACAAGTAAGTAAAATATCACATCTTTAAGAAATGGGTATACTGAAGCACTTCATTAGATAGTCACCGTTTACACAAAAAGTACATAAATATTGTTAACCTCCAAAAAAAAGCGAACCTCGCGAAGAATTTCAATACATTACAATTGTTGTCATGGGCGGCTTTTCACGAAAAAACTATCACTCGCAAATTTATCGAATAATAATGCACGTTTAATATCGTTAAAATAGTTAGAACGTTTCTTATTTTGATATAACGATGACATACATACCTACTTGTACAATGAATACAAAACAGCAACAAACTATGTAGCAATTGTTTTTCACGACAAAATACAGGACGACTGATAAACAAGCTCCGCGTAGCGGACTGTAGCACTTTGGAGGGGAGGGGCTGTTTTCACAGTAGAGCGACAAAATGACCATGCCACGAGATTTCGCGTGGGAATTCATTGAATTTCAGTTCTCATCTTTTATGACGGATATTTATGATGAATTATTATGTTATTTTCAGTATCTATGTGTGCTTTTTACCGTATCAGAACATCCTGAGAACATATATGAGAGTCGACTAAAATTTCGCTATTTGTCTATTGCTGAGACGGCAGTTATATTGCGTAGTACAAGGAAAGGAGGATTTGGACTGTTGAAGAGGGCGATTTTCTGAAAGTGACACTTACTGTGCATGTTCGATTCAACGACGCCGGTGAGTTCATTCATACATTTAATATAATTGCTTTTTTCAATCGATTGGGATAGAAATATTAAAAAATTAGGTGTATATTTAATACAATTCGAATGTTCCTTCGAAGAAACGACCTTGACTGCGTATTACATAATAAACATTTTCCATAAATGTACGCGTTTCTTTTTAAATGAATATTGAAGAAACTTGTTAGATTAGAGCCACAGAAAGTCCATAAAAAATATTTACCAACCAACTGTATCGCCCTTAAAAAACTCTAAAAACTACATTTTAATAGTCTATCAAAGCGTCATTTCATTACTGTTATAATATAGCACCTACAAAAATTACGTATACGTCAATAAACTTCGTTCTTTTTTAGATCTTTTTTAAAAAATGGAAGAAGACTCCAAGGCCGAGTCAATCATTGCAAACATTGATAAGGCAGATTGGGCGATAAAAACAGGGGGAAAAAAGCCAGCCAGATTATTCAGAAAGATCTGGCTCGATGTACCTGGTTTTCAACCTTGGCTCAAGTACGATCCTGCAGCGCCTACAAAAGCGACGTGTGGTTTTTGCAATACATCGTTTAAGGCGAGACTTAGCACGATTAAAGATCACGCTATAACTGAGATACATTTGAATAACAGTGGGCTAGAAGCACCTCCACCTCCCTCTTCTTTTATAATTCCTCCTCGAGAAGAGAGCAAAGAAGAGAGAAAGAAAGCTGAAGCTGAGCTAAAAGTGCTAGCGATGTGCACAAAATTAAATATATCGTACAAAAATGTGCCCGTCTTAGTGAAAGATCTAAATAATATAGATTCAAATGGAATTTGGAATGATCTAAAATTAGGAGAGACAAAGGCACGTAACATGATCGTAAATGTAATTGGAGAAGGTAGCAGAGATGACTTGGCTGCATTTTTAAGAAATCATTACTTTTGTATTTGTATTGACGAGTCGACAGATTGCAGCAAAGAAAAGGCTTTAGCTATCATTGTTCGATATTTAGGTGAAGATGATAAAATAAAATCAGAAGTTTGGGATCTCGTCAAAGTATTTGAAGAAGGGAAGGAAGCGAAAGCAACCGCAGGAAGATTATACGAGTGCATAGAAAACTCGTTTGCCAAGTATAATATACCTTTGGCGAATATATATGGTTGCTGTTTTGACGGATGTCAAACGATGATAGGGGAAAAAAGCGGTTTGAAAGCTCGATTGTGTGAGGGTATACCCAACATTTTATGCGTTCAATGTCCGGCACATATGACACATTTATGTGCACAGTATGCTGTCAAAGAATTACCCGATGAGATCATGAATCTTTTCAGTAACTTGAGTTCGATGTTGCGAAGTGCTAACAGGCAACATGACTATGCAAACATGCAGAAAGAAATGGGGATAGAACAACATAAGATTTTAAATTTATCATTGACGCGCTGGCTGTCTCTTGAGTCAAATGTATTGCGAGTCCTGGAGCAATATCCCTGTTTGCTAAGATTTTCGGAAGAAAAATCCGATGATGCCGTTGCAAATCAGGTTTTTACCTGCTTGTCAAAGACCGAAACGAAATTATACCTTCATTTATTGCGTCATACTCTCAAACAATTAAATATTTTGAATACTTTTTTCCAGAAAAAAGGTATAATAATACACAAAGTTCAGGAAGAGATCACAAAAAGATATAAAAATATTGTGTCTTATTTTATGAAGCGAGAATATCTAATTTCAACGCCCGCAAAGAACATTGATATTTTAAATGAGCAGGAATATTTACGTTATATGGATTTTGAACTGGGGGAAGAAATTCGAGAATACTTTCTGACTACAACAACTGACACTGAAGAGTTTTGTACAAATATTTACAATTATCTGATTTCATTGTCTTACGAAATGAAAGAGCGATTTAAGCACTTTAATAATGCAGTTTATGAATCGGCAATGTGTTTGGATCCTGCAAACGCATTATCCGTTAAATTCCGGGATGAAGTCTATGGCAGTATGCCTTGTGAAGCGATGGGTGAGATCGCGCTGTCAATTTTGGCAATGCCGCATGCAAACGCAGATCCAGAGAGATGTTTTAGCGCTCAAAATTACGTCAAAACAAAAAATCGTAACAAAATGAAGGTTGAAACGGTGGATGGCACTCTGCGATCAAGAGAGACCGTAAAATCAACAGCGCAGAATGATTTCATTCCGACTGAAAAAATGATTGAGCTAACCTTAAGACGGCGTTATTACAAAAATAAATTTGCAAAAAGTAGAGTGTCGTAAGACAAAGTTATTTTTAAGTCGATTATATGAAGTAATGTATGGCATTTGTATACTTGTTATAATATATATATGAAAATAAAAAAGCGGCAATTAAAACTTAGGCAACTAAGCAATGCTGGAATTTTTATTATACTTTCTTAAGTTCATTTATTTTAATATTTTGATAAATTATTAATTTAAATATTTTAAAGAAATAATTTATTCTTGCACACGCGTCGATATGCTTGTATTACACTCTATGCTCGTGTACATGTATGTATATTTCATACATTCGTATCTTGTTATATCGATAACGTTTATCAATAAAGAAGTGTTCGGTAAAAAGTGGATTACGTCAATCGTACGGATATTGATAAAATCATACGAAATAAGAGAGTGGACAGTTTTCGTGATAAAAATAAAAAAATAATAAAATTAAAAACAAAAAACTCTAGTAATACTGAGATAAATGACAATTCTTCAAAACATAATGAGACATCAATGGAGTGTTCGACATCATTTCATAAGTTTAATGAAGAACAAAATGAGAATTTGTTTGATCGTTCATCAAGAGACAGTGACAATCAATATTATTCAGAAGATGATTTGGCTAGTGATAGTGATCGTGATAGCAATGACGATAACTTAGAAGATGGTACAGCAAGTTCAATTATTAACATGACTTTGTTGGTACTTGAGTTAAGAAGATGGGCGCTGAAGTGTAAAATAACTCATTCAAGTTTGGACTTACTGCTACAAATTTTGAAACCCTACCATTCGGAGTTACCGCTGTCTTCAAAAACTTTATTGAAAACTGACTCCAAATTGTGTAGTTTGATCAAAAAATTTAACACCGAAGATCCAACAGACACTGCAGAGTACGTTTATTTTAGTATTGCCAGAAATTTACAAAGATTGATCAATGTTGCGTTACACAAAGTCAAGATCTTAAGATTGCAATTTAATATGGATGGATTACCAATATTCAAATCTAGCAGCTTAGAATTTTGGCCGATCTTGGGTAAAATCTTCAGTGCTAGTGAGTTTAATTATAAACAAAATGTTTGATTTGTTTTTTTAGACAATGTTATTTTTTACATAAGCATACCAAGCACGCTGTTAGATGTTTTACATAAAAAAAGTTTTGTGTATTCATATTTTACTGGTATTAGAACGTTGATTAATTTTGATATGTATGGCCCTTATTATTTCGAAGCTTATTCAATTCTACCATACCATGTCAGAAAACAACGCAGACTCATTTAAAATACATTGCTAGATATAGACAGGTGAATAAAATCCGCAAACCCTCGTGTCGCGTGTAGCGAACATCAGCTGTCTAGTTAAACTGTAAATAAAAACAGCAATACGCATGTGCGCACGAGAGTAAAAAAAGGAGTGCGGGGAATCCCCGATGCGTTACATGATTTACGACGACCTACAGGCTGCCGTGGCGCTGCTCAGCTAGGAAGAAGAAATGCTCTCTCCGAGGCTGCAAAGCTTCGTGTGCACCGTGATTTACGGCGACGGCGAACGTCCCGCATGGAATCAGCACTAGCGGTGCATAGGGAAAAAGCTTCTTCTTCGCGCTAAACGCGCGGTCTTAGGCCATATGCGCCTACCGCACATATATATGACGGATTTGCATGCATGATGCTAATAGTGTCGAAGAGATTGCTCGCGCGTGGAGTTGCTCGTTTCGAGTACTGTGCTATGATTGCGAAACAGCAATGATGATAATGGGCATTTTGAATTGCGAGAACGCGTTGCGACAGCAGAGAATAGGTTTTCGAGAAACTGCCGGACGTCGAGGTTTTTGTTTATGCTTTCCGCAATGCAATATTGTAGATGCAAAGGGCTACTCAAAAGCCAGTCAGTTACAAAACGAAAAAGTAGCGATGGTTTCGAATAATTTTAATGCTAGTTCGACTTTACAGCTAGGGCAAATATTTCAGATTATTTATGGTATTTCGATATGCGATACACGCGCGCATCTCAAAACGCATCTCAAAACAATATTCTAATCAAGTCGGCTATTCACGACGCCCACGCTCCCATAGCATTCAAATTGAGTGAATCGATAAAATTTTTTCCGCTCGGTCTACAATTAGAATTCTTCCATGGAGCAACACGGAAGCGCAAGCTGCAGATACGAGTGGAAGAAAAGGATAACAGTGGCAATACAAGTAGAACAGAGCGCTCGACCAAAAGTCGCCCGGTATTGACTTTTGCGAAAAACCAATCGCGAGCACAAAGAGCACGTCTATACACGTACATACCTGTGCAGCCGTGACGACGAATGCCCTTATTGCTTGCGTTTCCACGTGCGCGTCTATATTCGTGCCTATAGTGCAACTCTCATCTTTAAAACACATAATAGAATATCAATACGCATTCTTCGCGACGAGCGTATGAATTAAGGGGATGTCGTCCCAAAAAAACACTATTGGATAAAACTTTTTGAATAAAGTTTGTAAATGAAAAACCGACTCTGTAGCGCCATAGTGTTAAGTTTAATAAATCGTTCTACCAAAAGAAAATTTCGTTCAGACTTTTTGTTTTTCTAAAATCTTGGAAATACGATCAGATGTTTACGCGTACTTCGTCGTACTCATGCGATTGCAGCGCCAACCTTAAAATCTAATTTTACATAAAACTTTTTAAATAAAGCTTGCAAATAAAAGACTGAGTCTGTAGCGCCGTAGTGTTAAGTGTAATGAATCGTTCTACCTAAAGAAAAATTCGATCGGACATGTTTTTCTAAAAGTTTGGAAATACAAAATACCCCGTGTAGTAAGCGCATGCATCGAAAACTGCAAGTGCTTGATAAATCAGTGTAAGACAAATAAATAATCTAGCGATTGTGGATATAGGAGTACACTAACCTTCTTTCATTGTATATATCTTAGAACTGTTTTAAAAACTCATTCAAGTAACATTGTATTAATAGCATGCCAATTATATTGCATTTAGTCTCGGAATTTGCATCTCTGATCTCGCGGGCAAAAATCGCCGCATAGATAAGCTTATAGTTTCTGACGAAACAAGATACTTTTCTGACGTTGTATGAACTAACAAAAGTATAATTTGGTCATAGCACTGTGTGTAGGTTTGAATTGAATTTGTACCATAACGAACTTATATTGTTTACTCCAAACTTACACATAAATCTAAATATTTAAATAATTAAAAACAAATATCGAACAATCACACGTTAAACATTTAAACAATCTAATATCTAATAAACAATTAAACAACACACCATTTATAAAATATGAATGTGCGGTTTGTTCGTCCATTTAGTATGCGCGGCTGGTTATTAAGAATGAATGCAAAAAAATTAGTGAAAAACGATCATAAGAGACGATGATATGAAGGGGATATCACTGAACTGTGTGCATTTTCTATTAAAGAAAAAGCTAACACATGTAGACAATACTATTATTGGATAAGTTAAATTTGAAGTTATAAAGTGGAGTACGAAGAAAAAAAAGATATTCTTTATACAATATGTATTCCCAGACATTAATATCAAGAATTAATACTCCATTCCGACTTACAGCGAGAAACTTGAAGTCGACGCTTATTCGTATTTGAAAGTTTCGCTCAATTTGACTATGCCATCTGGCTATTTTCTCATTCCCATATTTCATCTTGGAAGTTCAAGGTGGCGAAAACCTCGTAAACATGTGTTTATGTATTTTGTCTGACAGCTACAGATTTCTATAAAAATGTATTTAGCTACGTTTGATTTGAATTGCTCATAGCCACCCCTGGGAGCAAGATCAACGACGTCACGATTGTTATTGTTTGTGTTCAGTATGGTTCTGACAGCTGTTAAGAGCTGTTGTGCTTACATTTAAATGAAGCATCTGAGTTTCAGTTACGCTTACATAAATAATGTATTTACTTTTTCGGGTTACTAACGTTCACCCGAACCCGGTCATAACATTTTGGTGGCTCGTTCGGGATAAAACTGATTCAGTGAAAGCGTCTATACAACCACGTTTTAGAAAGATACCAAACACTGCACGAGAACATTAGCTCGACCAATGCCATTCTCAAGAACACTACTAGTTGATCCTCATGGTCGACTAATTCCATTTCCAAGAACACTACTGCCTAATGCATAAAAACAACCATCACTGACTGCAGCGAATACAAAAATTACTGATCTGAAGAAACAGTTGGAGGAAAATATTCGAGAACGCCAAATTTTTATGCGGACCTAATCCGTCCGACCGCTGTCGCCCGACCTTCGGTTTTTCTTAATTCCAGTGACCACTGACCACTGCCACTGGGACTTAAGATAGTTATAATAAAGCCTAATGGCGGGAGAGCCCGCTAATGGCCATTGCCATATTGTTCATGAGTGTACGTGTAGTTTTGAGAACAAATCGCAATTGCCTTTCTATCTTGTTCTTACCGGAGGGTACCTCGTGATAAATTTTCTGTCTATTCGAGGTTCGAACATCGCTTTATGGTTTCAAAAATTATAATTTTCGACAGATACCGTTAGAATAGTATGAGATTGAAGTTATAAGGATGACATATACGAACTTAGACTGATGATGAAGATTGTCCACCAAAGAATATTCGACGTGTTTCTTAATCAAGGAATATCGAAAAAGGTTTTTGCACAACAAATAGTTACTACATTATGTTTTTAAAATAAAGTCTATAGAAGACGAAAAAAAAACGTTCTAGTACTTAATTTACTTGTTAGTCCGGGCGCTGGTGCCATCTGAGTGTAATATTTAGCTCCCCTCAGTAACTTGGAGTTTTTCTATGATTTTTGAGATGCTGATTCGAAATTTGTTGGTTACGAAGCCCGAAATCCGTCAGTACTTTTGTTATAAACAAATTACTGATTTGCAATAAACAAATAA
The DNA here is from genome assembly GCA_024372645.1 of Trichomalopsis sarcophagae. Lineage (NCBI taxonomy): Eukaryota > Metazoa > Arthropoda > Insecta > Hymenoptera > Pteromalidae > Trichomalopsis > Trichomalopsis sarcophagae. The sequence goes on along the minus strand of QLSS01000044.1, from coordinate 1,003,969 downwards.
TGGTTATTTGCAGTTGAAAAAAATTGAGTTACATTATTTAGGTATTTTTGAATCGAAAGTGCTCTTATAACTTTTTTCGTAAAACGCATACTTTTTGAGTTAAAAATCGTTGAATTTTTAGATTTCACAAGAGTGAACGGGAAAAACAGTTCGAAACATCGCGGCAAATCATATTTTGTAAAAACTTTACTGATTTTTAACTCAAAAAGTATGCGTTTTACGAAAAAAGTTGTAAGAGCACTTTCAATCAAAAATACCTAAATAATGTAACTCAATTTTTTTTCAACTGCAAATAGCCATTATTTGTTTATTGCAAATCAGTAATTTGTTTATAACAAAAGAACTGACCAATTTCGGGCTTCGTAACCAAAAAATTTCGGTTCAGCATCCCAAAAATCATAGAAAAACTCCAAGTTACTGAGGGGAGCTTGAAATTTACACTCAGATGGCACCAGCGCCCGGACTATGTGTGACTTATATAAACTGTGTATAGACGCATAAATATTCTGAGAAAAATGCCTGACGGATATAATGATGTCTACCATCATTTTGTTCTTAAATTGATTTGTATACTTATTGGAGTAGCATTGTATGGATGGAGTTACTATTGCCTTGCAAAAGGTCTTGCAATTTCAACCACAGTATTGATATGTCTACAGTTAATGAGATAAATCGATACTTTCCCATTGGTGGGAAAACAGCAAATATATAATCTCGCAATAGCATTGTGTGGATATGTGTTCTGAATGTAAAAATAGAATGTTTATATGTTTAATGTAAACAAAAAAAAAACAATCAAACACACAACTAAACAATTTAACATTTGCACATACGTTTATTTTTTGCTTTGTTAAAAAACAATCCCGTAAACACGATCATTGTATTTATGTAATTTTATCTGTCAGCCACAGACTTCTTTAAAATCGTTGTTAGCATATACATATCGTGAATTAGCATTTACTTCCGCTGTTAAAATATCGAAGTTCATGTGTTCAGTGCTAGATGCGAAATTACTATTTAATGTTTTGAAATTGTAGAACATAGATTAGGATTTTGAATACATCACAATACAACGATCATGCCTTCATCCTCCTCTCTTTACACAGTTTCACCTTACCGCATTTCTACGATACTTAGAGGAGATATCGGGGCAACGCGTACCAAAGGCTCTAGCTATTTTAAAACATCGCTGAAATTAATTTTGGACATTTTAAGAATTTTTGTTTTAATTTTATAAAAGTTTCGTCTTAGTTTATGACATGACAGAGGCCTCCAAAGTTTAAGAAAAAGCTATTTTGCATTAAGTATCTTTTGTACTTTCAAATAAACACATAAAGACATCGAACATACTGTACACAAAAATAACCTACATCAATGTATTTTTTCAATGTAGAAAAATTCCTCACAGATATTTTTAACACAAGAATTAGTTTTACCTCGCTGTAAAACTCTACACAAGTATATACAAGTTAAAGTAAAATTAATCTTTGTGTAGAAAATATTCATATAAAATTTTTCTGTGTAGGATATTATTGTGTTCAGTATGTTCGGCGTCCTCATAGACTCGACTCTCATCCGACAGAGGTCGCCTTTCAAACGTGCTTATAGATTTGCTCAGCTCGTGTTTCAGGTTAGTCTCTGCAGTACCACAGAATAGAAAGTACAGAACGTTGTTACTGAGCGGAGTCAAACGCCTCATCGTATTCTCTGTCGAGTGTTAGATCCAACCACCTGTCTTGTTGGACAAGACAAAGAGTCGTAGTTGTGTTGTATGCTGTATTTTACAGCTGCCAAATTTTTCTTTACAGTTTAGAAGGCTGTTTTCAACTATTACTACATGACTCGGTACGTTACCCCAACTTGACTATTAAGTGTGTGTTAGAAATATAATAACATTGAGCTGAATTGCGCACAAGATTTACTATAGTTGTTGCCGAGTTGTGAATTCTACTATAGTTTAAAGCTCGAAGTTTAAAAGCTTTTTAACTTGAATGCAATGCAAAAGTTATTAGTTTAGTTAGAAATCTAAAGATAATTCATAATTTAGTTGGTTTTTAAATTCAATAGACATTTTTCATTATTAGGCTTTTCACGGTGAAAAACATATACGTTATTGTTACAGCTACTCATGGGTATTTTATTTCCTAGACGGAATAACTTTTGGCATTCTGGGGAGACCGAAACTCTTGGAGTCTAGGAAATTTCAGTCTTGGTAGTCTGATGCTTCCATTCTTGCATGCAGCCTTTCCTCCACTATTGTTTTCTCCACGGCGCGTAAACATGCTAACGTGGTGGGAGAAGGCGAGACATTCGAAAGTGGGGGTCTGAGGCCCCCAGAGTTACAATCTTCAATACTCCGAGAAACTCGGAGTCTTTAGGTTGCCAAACGTTTTTCCATGTAGATAAAATAAAATAAACTAGTAAATATCTGTCATCTAGTTTTGTAACTAATTGTCTTTTTTACAATAATTAATACATGAAACTTTACAAAACCTGTAACTGACGATTTTGTTTGGATTATTCAAATCTTTTTGTAGTTTCTAAAGTAGTAGTTAAAGATAAAATTACAAATGTCCTAATAATTCGTATATTTGTTTACAGATTATTTGCCACATTTTTAGGAATGGTGTTAATGGTTATATGGTTCAAATGCGTCTTTATGATCACACCAATAGTTTAGGATGGAACAGAAATTATCTATCCAATGATCCCCTAAACACGAAAATAGATATACATAACATGCATATATTATTTTTACCGGAAGAAATGTTATTTCAGATTTTATCTCTCTTGAATTTCGAAACCATAGGGAAGCTACGTTCGGTGAGTTAACGAAAACAAGTTGTGTAAGTTTTTCGTACTACGCTTTTCATATTTTTCACTAACATTTACTTTTCTAAAATCCATGTAGGTGTGTAGAGAATTTAATAAAGTCTGTTGTTCTATTTTAAATGCCGGGTACACAAAATTACAAGATAAAGTAAAGGAAAGGTACGAATGTATATCTCATATGCCCCGACAAGTACCTATGAAGTGTGATAAACAAATCATCATGTTCCTGAGTGCGGAATTACATAAACTACATTCTATTTTTAAAACACATATTGAAGAAAATTGCTGTTGCTTTTTTTCCGGAAGTGTAAGAATAATTTTTACTTTATTAATAAATAATTTTGCTAACTAAAACTATCCAAACTTTAATAATGAAACTTGTTTTAGTTTCTGGACGATGCTTATACCTTACTTGAAATGTCGAAGTCAAATGCGGTCGTTAATGTAACCGCCGGCAGTTACGAAGGAACTGACCCTTTTGCAATAATGAACAAATTATTTGTTTTAAATAATAAGTTGCTTGACTACTTGTCTCACTGCGATCATTATAGAACGTCTATTAGAAATGACCCGGCAGCAATAAAGAGTTAAATTCAATTGAACCTTACGTTAATTTTATAATTTAAGCGAAAGCATAGTTATGCCAAGCACAGTATTTGAACAATGTATAGTCCTCTATAAATTAAGTATTTTAATTGCCTACATGTAAATAAAGGGCCGCGCAAACAGTATTTAAACCAACAAGACTGTCTTAATTGTAAATAAAATAGTTTATTCATCTTGAAATGCACATTTCGCGGGCGAGAACCGTAGTATTGATATATTTACAGTTATCAGAATAACTCGATACTGTTCCGACTTTGTAAAAAGCAATAAATGTATAATCTGGTCATAGCACTGTGTGGACGTATTAAATGTTTGAATTGAACCTGTACTGTATTGTACCATGTATTGTTTGCCTAATCTTATACAAATAAGTCCAAATATTCAAACAATCGAATAATCGACAATAAAAACAATAAAAACCACTAAACAAATAAATAGCTAAACAATTGAACATTTACGAATGAAAAAAGAGATTTTAAAAGAAGTAAAAGTTTTTTCTGCAACCGTGTCAAAGATATAGACGTTGGTGCAAAGGCTAAAAGCTAAGCCTCATCTTGTTTAAGGTTTTCCTGTCAGCTCCAGAAAGTCCTGCCGCTGACGGAGCGAAACTTCCAAATGGATTTTCCAATGCCTACGTACACAGCGGGCTTACCAGTTAGATAATGATGAGGATAAGAAAACTAATTGTCGTTGCCTGGGCTAAGAAGCCTTTGAGGCAGATCGCGTATACGTGAGCGTAGTAACAGTCGCGGCAAAGCCGAGTCTCGTGGCTTTTAATGAGACTTTAGTTTAAGCGCACACAGGCATCCTGTACTGATGAAAGACGCTCGGCAAATTCAAGCCTTGTTTCATACCCTTTCTCCGCGTATAAATTTTCCTCTTTATTAAGAAAGACTTTTGCCTTCGTGGAAGATGGGAATGCCACCGCGTGGAAATTATTTTGCATTGTGTCACCAAAGAGCGGGAGGCTTGCGTTGTTCCGTGGAGGCGTTCGTTCGCAAGATAATATCGTCGGCGTTGCCTACGCTGCTGCTGCTGTATGAATAATTTTCCTTTGTTGCGATCGCAGGTTTTGGTTTTCATCTAAATTTTGTAAGCTGAAACCACTATCCGTATACTGCGTCTATCTGCGTCAAAGGAACTTTAGCGGTGTTCACTTCTTTTTGCATATACAGTCGAGGTATCTCGCTGCACCTGCTGGCGTCAAAGCCGCATCTACGAAGCTTTATACCTAACAGCGCATAATAATTATTCTGCGATATCGATTCGCCTAATTTGGGAAATTGAAAAAGCTTCATCCTCATCTTTCAACAAACCGCTCGCAACAAAAGAGCGGTGGATGGGAGCGAGAAAGACCAAAAACATCCTTTGAAAAATTAAATACCCGGCAAAAATTTGGTCTTCCACGCGGTTTCAAAGCAGCTTTTTCAACGAGGGGAGATTTCACGCGTGATCGATCGAAGGGAAAGCACCGGCTGTGCGCACAGGGTAGACGCGCGGGTGGGAAAAATCGTGATGAATACGTGAGATTTATGCGTCGGCTCACCTTTTTCCTCATAGATGAACGAGCGCAGGTTGCGGCGCGTAAGGCGTATTTTCACGTTGAATTAGTCAGCGAGCCGTGATGCGGTCGCTCGTTAAAACAATGCACCCACTTGGCTTTACTTTGTGGATTGTTGGAGAATCGCTTGGCTTTGTTTATTTTTTTCAAGGTGACGTATCGGTGAATTCGTTCATTAGTGGAGACTAAAATAGTGTTCGCGTGGTGTATTTGATTCAACTATCCTTCTGAGTGCTTTTGTTGATATTCTAATAATCTTGTTCTGATAATAACTGAATTTTAATTCTATTAATGCACTGTCTGAGTCCGCACTTATTCAACGCTTGTCAGTTGCTTCGTACGGTGGCGCTCAAGTGTAGACACCTGATATGGCACCGATAGGTGTAATAACGCAGTTGTTTTGTTCATGCGCAGCAAGTCGTTTGTAATGTATGACATTTCTGGAAAAGTATGTCAAGCCTTGCAATCTTAAAACCACACCTTCCCTCCTCAAACCCTACACGAACATCCGGCCACTTCACCGAATAACCGAATCAACGCAGCTACATCTCCCCGTTCCGAAATACGCCCCTTATACAGGCAGCCCAGTCCCGAGCATCTTTCCGGTTCGCGGCGCGTACTTCTAAATTACAACATCGACCCCGGCGCCAGCCACCGCACCAGCTTCGATCTCTCTCCTTCGACCAAGTGCGGCCACACGCATACGCGCGCGGAAATTCGGATTGGACGCGATAAAATGCGAAATTTCATTCCGCGCAATTTGCTTAAACAATTTCCCAGAGGCTATAGCGAGGGTGGCGCTCTCTCGTGAAATAGTGAGAGCCCGGTCGAGGAAAACAGGACGACGCCGAACGGAAAAAGGAAGCCGGAGAGCTGGCGACAAACGAGCGCGTCGTCGTTACGCCAGGGTCATGGGTGGCTCGTTGTGTGCGTGCATGTGTGCGTAGATAATACATATACATGTGGAACGCGAGCGAATGAAAACCGAGATGAAAACGGTCGGACGCGTTAACGAGCGGCTTCCATGGGAGGCAAGAGGAAGAGAATGAAGCGTCGCGCGAGGACACAATCGAGAGTGAGCGAGATATTTTTGTTTGGTCTTATACCGTCGCGCTTGTTTGCTTTTTTACGTTTTGCCCGGTGCTAAAATATTAAAATATTCTATGAAAATTGGTATGGCGTGATGCATTTGGAAATGCGGCTGCACTCCGACGCGTCATCCCTTTGTACATTTTCTAATAATAAAAGATAATGGATTGGAAAGCATAATCATACACTCGCAGGAAAAAATGGCATTGTTCCTGCGAGAGATAATAACGAGAAAAAACGCGTTATTCACGTCCCAGAGTAAAAAAAATCTTTGTGGAGAAATCCGAAACAAGCTTAATCAAATGTCACACAGCGGACTATCTGTACTGGAGGCCTATGAAACTCTCTTTTGTGGAGCCGTATCAGTAGATAGGTCTCGCCGGCTCCGCGCATCCACAAACATAACCCTTGGCGTGTTTGCCCTCCGCGACAGCATCAGCAGGACGCCGGTGCGGCTGGCGAGCAGATAGCCGCTCCCGCGGGACGTCCGCCCGTAATTCGCGCGCACCTAAAATCGATGCCGTTTATCGCCGCTTGACAAACGGCTCGGACGTGCAAACGCGCGTCGCGGTGCTTTGCAGTTCAACCGATGGAAACCCTTTGCCCGCCTGTCTTCCCTCCGCTGATGTCCCTGCAGATCGTTTATTCTCCGCGATCGCGCGAGCTTTTTTTAATTATCTTCCTTCCCCATGCTCTCTCTTGAGCTTTTTATTTCGGGATGAGCTTTTTAATTGCTTCTCTCAAAGGTTCTTCTTTTGCCTGTGCCTGTGGAGAATCGATAAACTGGTGTAGTTTTTGTCTTCTGACACTGAAGCCGATGCGACACGACGCATAGTTGCAAAATTTTTTAATCAAGTCCACTCTTCGAGTGCCACACACTCCAAAGCAGAGAGGCCGCAGGTAACGGATGACCGAAACATCAAATCCGATCCGACGCCTGAAAATAACTCCCCGTCGCCGTTTTCACGCTCTTCTCTCCGTCCCGTTTTCATCGCGCTTTACCCTCCCTTTTGCTCGCGTTTCGTTTATTTCTCTCGTCCGTTACCTTCCGCATTCCCTCGCTGTTTTTCTTACTCTGCTATGCTGCAGCAGACTCGCGGAGTTCTCTTTTCTCCTCCTCCGTCGCGCCGCGTTAAATATAGTATAATTAATTTCCAACCCTCGGCGCTGGATCCATTACCACGTGCATTCGGTCTCACACGGATATCACGAGACGACGACAACGACGACGACGGCGACGGCGTAAAACGACAAGTGCGATACGCTGGACTGGCTCGCCAGAATGCGAGAATGCTCCTCACTGTCCGAGCGCTGCGTAAGCATTGGCTGTTTGCGCGAGATTTTCGGGATGAAGGGATCGGATTAATTCGAATATTAGAATGGTTGCTACTGGTGCGCGTTATGAGTTTGATGAGGGAGCTTTATCGGGGGGAGGTCTCCTTGTACACTTTGTACTGTTTAGAGTCTACTCGCCTGGCGTTTGTTACTGCGCTCGGCTTATTTATGGACGAAATAAATAGTAGACGTTTTTATTGCCCTGCATGATGGGTTTGGTTCCGGCAATTCTGGAATGGTCAAACTTGACTATCGGTACGATTTCTTACGTGATATTGTTTCATTAACAGACGAATTGTCTACAAAAAAATCGAGGTGTTAACATTAAATGAAAGGAAGATAGTGGTTGTTGTTTTGTTGTTACGAAAGTTCCATTTTCATATTGGTATCGTTTCTACATGTATATTTTGGGTCATTTGCAATGTTAACACGACAGAGGGACGACGCAAAATTGCAATTGTTGTCACTCCCGTGAGTAACTATCGCGTGAAAGGGAGGTGAAAAGGATTTATGATTATTAAAGGAGAAAAAGCAAAGAATACTTCAATGGAATTTTCTATTCAGATATATAAAACTAGCAAATTTCGTACTAAAGGCACGAGGTGAACGGCTTCGTGTCCTGAACAGAACTGAACTACCGCTGCAGTCACCCTCGCCGAGCTGCCGCTCGACCCAATCTTCGTTGATCGTTCTAAAAACGCATAGGTCTATTTTCACTCCGAGCTCACATGCATACAATGGGTCGACTGTATCAGAAAAAACTCAAGAAAAATATTGACGCCTGCGTCAAAGCTGTACCCGCGCTAATCCATACCGCCATAAAACTATAAGGCGACTCCGAGCCCAAACACCGCGCGCCACTGTAGCCAGACGTTTGCGCTCGAGAATCGAATTCGAGCTGATACATTTTCTTCCAGAAAAGTCATAAAATCGCCTCGGCATCTCATAGAGTCTCGTATTCATCTTCACAAGTGAGACCGCATTCGCTTGTGTACGCAAATGTCTATGTCGGGAACAGTAATAGTAGACATGCATCAATCCATTGATCCTTGCAATAAAGTCTCATTTTAAAGACTTTTTGCTTGAAAACCACGGTTGTTTACTTTTTGAATAATAATTTAGAAAGTAATAGGTGTCTTTTATTTTCGTCAGCATTCGTAATTATTGTTGTAACTGAGCTCGAACGTTGCGCGATTCGAACGTAGAGAATAGTGCACAGCGATCCCTAGCAATGAGATCAACAACGTCGCATATGTTATTGTTTTTATTCAGTCTGGTTCTGACAGCTGTTAAGAGCAATTGGGCTGACATTATTCCGTAAATAACGTGTTGTTACTCAAATGTCGGAACCCGATCATAACAATATCTACGAAAAACTACTTAAACCTATACATTTTTTATATTATACAAATCTTAAAAAAACGTCTGTCATGAGATGCTCTTGCTACTGTCATTTATGTTGGGTTCGATGTTTCTATGCGATGCTGATGGTATTTAGTGCACGACCGTATACCGATTTAGCGATCTTTGCAACTTATCATCTTTCGAGACAGCGTTGGATTACTTAAACAGAGTGGAATTTCTTCGAAACTGTGATACTTTAATTATAAGACAGTTAGCGATGCACATCAATCTAAACTGATTATTATATATACACTATCGCATCTCCATCATACCAATCGATAAATTCCATCCACCAGCACTATACCAGCTCTTATTTTTTATGCAATTACTTCACTTTATCGCACAATAAAACATCAGAGAGCTCGAAAGACAGAAAGTCAGCGATGGTAGATGACAAATCTAAAATTTGCAGACATAAGACTTAATAGTTTTTCTCTAAAAAAAACGAACCCAGTTGCAAAAAGAAGACCATGTGATATGTATAATATCGTGCACTTCCGGACGAGTGCATCATCGCTCGAACGCAGTCTCGTACGTATAGCAGCGCAAACTAAACCCCCGGAGAAATCAGGAAAGATGGGAAAAAGGAGGAGAAATGCTTGCTTCGTTCCGGATTGCTCATCGCCGCCGCGGTGGCATGGCAATGGTAGTCGATGCAGCCACTACGAAATTGCGCATGAATATGAATATACGGTTATAACAATGCCGCTCCGGTCGCATCGGAACGTCCGCCATGTATCTATTAAAATTACGAACGGAACGTGGAAGATTTAGCTGATGTGCGTTCGATCGTGAATCATTCTTGCGTCGATAATCTTTACTACAAATCTAATTACAGTTTGCATGACAAATCTGCAAATAGGTAACAAGTTTAAATCCTCATGGATTTAAACGCGTATAAAGGCTCACTTTAGTGAGTAAATAAGGAAGCAATTAAATGCCAGGACAAACTGTTGTCGTTTTAATTCGAAACCGTTCAATTCTTTACTATCGTTAGGCGATGCTGGCTGATGCTAATGCGTGTCGATCCATGCGAAAAACAGCCAGCAAATATTGACTAATCAATCAAACGTTCGTTGTACAAAGCTCTCTAATTACGACTGATCGGTGATCGCGGCGGCTCCTCTCTCCGCCCTTCTCTACCTCTGTATCTGTTTGTCTTTGTCTATATTTGATTCTATAGCTCTCCAACGCTGTTGTATCCTTTACCTGTATCCAGCAGACTTTCTCTGTTAGAATCAAAACTAAAATCGGCTCAATTTATAATGGGTTTTGGGACTTGTTGGATTCATTTACTGAGATATGTACAAGCAGGCCGAACAAGAAACTGTTTTGGCACAGTTGGTACAAGGGTATTGTTGTGACCAAGCGTGTTCTTTTTGCCGGAATATAATGTGTTGTTATTCAGACATCTAGAACCCGGCTATAACAATATGTGCTGGGTTCGCAGATACCGATAAGGGAATTAGGACGGCAACAGAATAATTACTGTGTCTTTTTTTAATACAGGATACAGGATAATATCGGTACGATCCAATTATTCAGCTTTTCTGCTAGAAAATTGCAAATATTATCACTACCGTAAGCCGTCATCCCTTCCACCACCACAATCAAATTAGCTCACAACAAAGCACTTTCCACCCTTCATCAATAATCACCCTTGATTTTCGCATAGTTTCCTCCGATATTCTAGGCAGCCTTTGCGTCTGCGCCTATATACATCCGCTCATTATCCGGCTTGCACCCGTTCGGTTTTGCCTTCGATTGAATCGGCATCACAAACGGCGCCGAGCCGCAGACTAATGCTTAATCCTCGGAGCCCCGACTGCGGCCATAATTAGCGGTCCCTTCGACAAACAATGCTCACCAATTTGACGAGGATAATGGCGCACCCTTTTCGAGATCATCCGCGGTGTCATTCGCATCGAAGGCTTGACGAGAGCTCGGTCTGTGACTCCGATAATCGATGCGCTCGCGAGAGAACGTCTTGAGATCGACTTGGTTTTCGTCTACGTCCGACGATGTCGTTCTTTTCTCAGCGCCGAGCAGCCCTTTGATGGTATAATGAGGGGGCATTGTTTTTTGTATTGAGGGGTAGGGGAGGATTGTGATTTGGTGATTTCAAATGGAAGGAAATGCGAGTGATTGATCGCCTTGCTGCTATTGTGCTTTTAATTGCTGCCTAACGAGTCTGTCGCCTTTATAATGGATGGCAGGTACAGGAAACGATATACTATTTCCTCATCCTCTGGACGCTTTTCAAGCAAAAATTCGTCCCTCTTTCAATTTAAAAAGTTCCCTGTACGCCAGTACGTTAATAAAGCGTCGCTGGCCGAAGCGAAAGGCAGCATTTCAATTTTTCACAGTCCAACTGCAGCTCACAATAACAAAAATTCCTCGACGACGCGCGCATATGAAATTAATCCGCGCCATCTTCCGCGCCCAAAGAACCCTCTCGATTCGCACTCCAGCCAAGAAAATCTCCGAAAATTTGGCGCACGCTCACGCATGCCATTATACACCAGGTTCTGTGTGTGCCGTCGCGCGCAAAGCGATATTAAATATTCGCGAATCATACCGTCCATATTTAACGTATGACGCAGAGACACACGGGGATATTGCATTCTTCGGCACTGGTCGGCACAGCTTCTTTTGGTGGTGCGCTCGTGTGTCCGCCACCGCGGCGGAATATGAAATTCCGCGTCCAATTCGCTGCCGGCGGCGGCGAGCAGGGTAAACACACACTCGCGCGCGCGAAGAAGAAAAATATTCGCCCGGATGTTCCCCGCGTCGTTTTGTGCAGCCAGCCGCTCGCGAATTCCTTCAAGGGGTCGCGTCCCCGGTCAGTTTTTCACGCTTCGAGGCGCTGCCCAGCATTTTCACGCTCGGCCGAGTAAGAGCTTTTTCATCCTCCTCTCTCTCTCTCTCTCTCTGCGCTGCAGGATGACTGACTCCGCGAGTGTTATATTTTGCCTCTGAGGGGGGGGGGCGGATTCTCTTTTATTTCTTCCTTTTTAATGATCCAGCGTTTTTAAACCGGGGACGCTGCTGAAGAAGGAGAAAGGCAGCTTGATGACGCTTTTATTGCGTTGTACTGCTTTTTGATGTGATTCCGAGGCCTCGCGATGCATGAGCTTTTTTTGCCTGCCTACTTTCGTCAAAGTGAATATCGCAATGCAATAACTTACAACTTTTGTTTATGATAGCAGTCGCTCCGTGAGGAAATTAATTGTAGCAAAAAGCGGAAACTTGTTGTGGCTAATTGCTTCGCGAACTGAAAAAGCTCGCTCGTTAGGCAGTTAGTAAGGATGCAGACTGCTAATTAAGACGTTGGGCTCGTAACGGTACTCCGACAGCTTATCAAACAAAATTTACGTAAACAATTAATGAAGCTGCGCCTGCGATATCCTCTCGCAATTATAACCCTTCGCCGCGCTGATATGAGAACTGACATAAATCCTTCGTTTTAAAAAACACGACAGCCCAGCTAAAAGACGTATTTCTTTTTTTTTTGTTCCAGGTAAGACGAGAGCCGTCACGACGACAACGCGATGTGTATATATAGGTATGCACCTCGAGTTTCCGCGTAGCGCATCGTCAATGCAAGCGAGTCTCATCTCGAAGACGACTGTCGAGCAGCCGGAGGCCAGCTCGCTGCGGAAATGTCAACCATTTGTCATTCAATACTCTCTCTCTCGTCGCCTTCGGCCTCAGACTCGTCGACGGCTGTTCCGTTCTTTTCTTCCGCTGTGGATTTTTTTTTCGATCTCGCGATATATATTTCGTATAGAATTCGCAGGGCTTGTTCGGGTGGCGGCTGCCACTTATCGGTGCGCTCTGTGTTTTCTCGTTTTTCAGCTGGATTCCGTCCCTCGGGATTGCAAGCCTTTGTTCACGAAATCAAATTTTTTGTGGAACGGCCGGAGAGGCGGCCGGTAAACAAGATCGTTTACGAAAACTTTGAAAGCAGCGAGGTATAATAAAAATAAATGCAGATGAACAGTATCAACGAAAATATTTATACTGCAAACGCGAGAGCTTCCATCGTTATCGTCGTTTCAAAAATTACAAAATTGATACGTATAGCAGCGCATCCAAGTGGAAAAAACAATTTTAATTAAAGTCCCATTTCATCTCGGTTTGTGTACACATTCTACTTCAATTCTTTCCATTTTTTTAATATTTCAAACTGCATATCTCGATAAACAAACGTCGACGCGGAAACCGAGGGCGCCGTGAAAAAATGCATAAACAAACAAACAAGAATCGAAAACAGGCACACGCAAATAGTTCGAGAAACGATGGACGCACGGGAAGGCCAAAAATTTTCAATGAACGTTTGCAGACCGAGAACCACTGGGGACGTAACGAGCGAGCGCCCAACACGTCGTTTGCGAACCGGCGCGCACTTGTTACATCGCATTCGCCTCTGTCGCCTATAAATGTCAAGCTCTCGCGGGTATATACGGCTCCCGCTCGCTACGCAGCACATAAATACGGTCTGTGGGGCAACGAGTTCCTTTTCGCCTAGCCATACGACGACGAAGATTTTACGGATCCCTGCGCGACGACTTTTCCATCTCTGCTTTCGTATACGTCTCGGTCGAGCATTGTCTGCGACTCTCTGTCTCTGTGCTTTCTGGGTCGAGTTTTTTCTTTCGCCTTTTGCAAAAACTTTTGAAATTCTGTTAGAAATTAAAATGATTTTGTAGTCTACTCACCACCGAAGTGTCTTAAAGCTCAGACGAGCTTTCGAACTACAGCCAAAGTCGCGAATATACAGCCCGCGAATTATCGAGGTCAACCGATATACCTTATCACTGGGCCAACCACTTAACTTGTTCGCCCCCACACTCATTCTTCTGCACGACTGCAGCGCGCGACTATTATTGCGCTTTTGATTAAACCGAGCGAGTGATGCATCGCCCCAGTGTATACACAGGCGCATGGTGTGCAGTGCGCGGGAATTCATTTGTCGCGAGTCGTACGTCTTCCGACGCGAGCCGAATTTGCGCCGGGAGCTTGTAAAAGGTGACGGCTCGGCAATGTATGCGCCCGCGACGATGGATATTGCCGGCGCTGTCGTCTGCCGGGCATGACGCGGCCGTGAGTTGTTTGCCGAGTGGGCGCACAGTGTATTATGCATGAGCTATTGCACGACTCGCTCGCGAGGATCATTCGGTGCGACGCTCATGCTACTCTGCTGAATTACCCTGCTGCCGTGCGGACTTTAATATCTTATACGTACCATCTTTTTCTTGTACGAATTCCTGGGATACACTACCTATGCTCAAATTCACCGCTCGCGCTAATCTCGCTAATACACTTCCTGAAACCTATCTCCTCTACTCGTACCCCGAAGCAGAGTAGCGGCCGCCGACTCTCGCCATAAATTAATCCTCGCGCAGCGCAGCCGAAACAAACCATCTCGCGCAAACGGCTCGAATTAGCACTCCCGGAAGAGTCGGAAAAAATCCCGTCCGCCCACTCATACGTAAGCCTCGTTAACCCTCCCTCCGACGACTACTATCCTAGCAATATAGCCTAGCACGGAGAAACGGAAAGACAGAGACAGCGCTTTCGGCGCGGAATTTCATTTTCCGGGCTATTCGCTCCCATGCGAGTGATCCTCGATCTTCCACGTCCAACGTGTGCGCTACTGGTTAGGTAGTTTGTAGGAGTGGAGCTTTGTGATTCCGCGATGCGCCTTCGGAATGGGAAGCGATAAATTTCGCGACATAAAGACGTAGTTCTTTGGCTCGAGTCGTGTCGTGGACTCTTTGCGCTCGCAGCTCTGCGTTGCGAATTTTGGATGCAGCGTGTCGCTGAGAGAGAAATGCAGCGACGACGTATAGTCGTGAGCTGTTTGTCTTGCGCTACCGTGATGAATGCCGAATTGAGATGGGAGAGTCGACGATCGTGCTTTGTTTGAGCTTGTACTATACTTCGCCAACGTCTATAATCCTCCTAAGAGTATGCACTTTTTGGAGCTTGCTTTACGCGTGTCCCACTCGTAACGTCTATTTATATACCTGATCCCCAATGCAGCGAGGAAAACAAAAAAAAACATATGCTCAAACTGCGCGTTCGTACTATCTCGTCCGCGAAAAACACTGCATCGGCGCTCGCGTTCGATAGCAGTAGCGCTGCCGGCGTTATTTCCTCGTTACCCGATAACCTCGCAAGAAAATACTCCCCCGCGTGCGCACATTATACGGATTCGCGAAAAACACACGCGCACACGACTCTGAAACTTTCATATTGTCGTTGCGGCAGGGATAGAGTTCATATTCGCAGAGGCTTACCGGGAAAGAACGCTTTGGGGCTATAGGGAGTCGAGCTTGCCCACGTTTAAGGGTTACTTCGTGCGTCTACGTAGCTCAGCCGCTGATCGAGCACGTTCGACTTCCATTGGGCTTATCGTTATTTTACTCGGGATTGGCTGCTGGGGATTTGTTTGCGACTTGCTTGAATGGGAGATGCTCGAGAAAGAGGAAAAGAAAGAGTCGAGTGGCGTAGTGCTTCGGAAAAGACAAAGGCCTCTTATACGATCATACATTTGGATTTTATTCAAACGCGATAAAACATCGCGAGCGAGATGGGCATCAATCAAATTCGACGAAGCCAAACCCCCGCGTCTACGGAGTGACTCAAGTGTGCAATTTCACCGCGCGGGCAAAAAAAAAATAACATACGAGGGATTTACGAGGCAGCCGCAGTATAATCCGCAAGGAGGAGAGAGTATCCTTGCGATTATGTAGTGAGTCATTCGCGCTCCTGATCCCCCGCAGTTTATACATCCAGCCTTGCACGGCAGTTAAACTCCTATCAGATGCCGTGTGCACTGTCTCTCGAGGGGCTTTACTGCTCGATATTTGTGTACTCGCTTTTCGTGGTGACTGCGCGCGCGCTCTCGTCTCTATCTCCCCGTCGCGCATTAGCTGTTATACGGATGGGCTATATCTCTATCTCTCTCGCGCGCGGCAAAAGCTCCGAATCAGGCAATATCTAGGCCACGTGCGCGCATTCTCCAGATGCTCTCTCCGCGTGTGTACACACTAATCAGCCTGAGTGCCCGATCCGCCGCTCGCTCGAAATGCTAATTTTGCTCCTGTGCAGTGGGTGCCGCTTGGGGGGAGATTAAAAAATCGTAAAATTCTGCTTTACTGCTGCGCGTGATGCTTTGGGACGGAATTTTTTATCCGCTCGTGGGAGTTATTGTTTGCTCGTTTCTGACGTTTGGTTTTTCGATTGAATACAAGCTTGAATTAGTCACTATTCATATCTAGCTGACAGCATTCAAAATACAAATTCGCGTTGATGAATGCAAACCTGTGCGGATAATAATAGCAAAGCAAACATCCCAGACGGGCGCAGCTATTCAAGCTCTCGCGCGACGGTTCTCATTAACGAAGGACGAGCTCGCCGCGGACGCGACGAGACACTTCACACCCCGGGCGCAAATTCGACAACAAAGCTCATCAAATATTAACCATTCGGCCGCGTACGCGAGCCGTTATTAAAAACGTTCATCGACTCCCAGCTGCATCAGCAGCAGCAGCCGGGCCGGTCCCCAATAACCGAATCAGCGATGCACGCTTCATCATCCGTTGCGATAATGGCCCCATTATGAAATCATTAATCCGTTAATGGCTGGCCGTCGCGGTAGCCCCTTTCGCAGCCCCGGAACTTTGCGCCACCCCCCGTAACGTGCGTGACCGAATGGAAACCGCGGCCGCACGCGTAATCTGCGTAGCCTGCCATTACGTTATTACCGGGGAGCGCGTTTTCGACTCGGCCGAGTACGGTGAGACAGTCGGGAGACATACCGAGAAGCTTGTTGACTGCTCGCACGGGCAAGAAGAGCGCGAGGGGATCTAATGATACAATGCGCGGATTTATGTGCGTATTGACTACCGGGATTTGATGGTGGGTTGCGTAGTCTTCTGGGAGATCTTTCTGCAGGTTGTCGTTGCTCTTGGATGACTGTCAAGAGGTGTGGATAGATACGAGGGATGAAGCTTCTTTGTGAAAGCAAGCGTTATATAATGCATTAGTGCAACAAGATTTTGCATGCATATACCATTCGGAAGTTTTTTAATAATTTATCCTGATAACGTAACGTTCTATCGCATATTTCATTAATTAAATGAATACATTTTGATGTAGGAAAATGATTGAACTTTGATTCAACTGAATTATTGAATTCAGATAACACAAAGTGATTAATTTTGCGCGCGGATAAACTGATTCTTGATTAAATGCGATGCATTTGTTTTTGCTAAAATCATATTCATATATAGGCCGATCGAATTGTTGAAAGGAATAAAATGATTAATAAGTGTATTTGCTCAACGTTTCATATGCACGAATTATTATAAAATATCATTAATAATAGTTATATGATTACTTCTGAAAAAACACCGAAGCGTACCATTCGTGCACATAGAAATCCTAACCAATAAAGAAGTGCTCAAAGCTCCACAATGTACGACGCGTATACGAGGAAAGGCAATATTCAGTCGCGCGTTTTGCCCCGCAGCTAAAATCGACGAGTTGTATTTTCTGTCCCCGCGGCGAACGACGGGAGTATCTTCGCTTTTCCCGTTGGGGTCTATTTTATATTAGATTGCTTCCGAATACGAAATACGATTTCAATTTTATTCTTCACCTCGTTGAGGTTTCGAAATCCTTAGTAACTTTCGTTTATCTCATCTGTAATACTCGTTATACGGACACGTGCATACACATGCAGAGAGTAGCGAATTTTACTCCGTTCAAACTCCACCGATTCAATCGCGCAGAGTCACACAAAATATACGACGTCTATAAACTCATAGAAATTTCGAGGGAAATCGTATTTCAAAGCCGTATCGCGTGTCTTTTTTCTTAGTCGGACCCCTTCTCAAAACTCGTGTTCGAGCTGAATAGCGGTGCACGTATATACATATAGGGTGCAGTCGTGTTTTATCGCGTTACTGGTGGGAATTAAGCATTTCTGCTGAGATAACGTCGGGAAAGGTGACGCGGTGAAATACGAGCCGGCCATTTCGTAATTAACGTTAATCAATGTGAAACACGATATTTAATTTCTCGCGCGGTTCTCTCGGACATTTTTGCCACGAGTTACCGCATTACAACTCGACGTTGTATTAGATAATGATTCCGGTATTCTGCTCTCGCGGCGTAATTCCGGAGCTGAAATGCCATACCTTGCCTGTACACCAGCGTTACATTATACGGTTTGTAAGTTTATGAAAAGTGGAAGAAATAGTTTGACAAATTATTTCTAAAATGCCGAACGTTATACTTTTATTCCTCGCAGATATTTCACATGAACAAGCTTGCACACAGAACGAGAATGCGAGCGCTACACGCATTGATAATGTATTTATAGGTAAACTCCTTGAAAGCCAATAAAGCCGCATCGCGTTTCCTTTATTCTTCCAAAATCACTTTTATTCCCGAAAGATGTACGGGCTTTCTTCGCCAGCTCGCGCGCACCGAGGAAACTACTTGTCTGTTTGCGTTCTTTTTTTTGCAAACTTTTTATTGATCCTCCTTGTATACTCTTTCTGCTCTTCGTGTACTCCTGTAAACTTTTCCCCAAGTCTCGACACTCGTTATCCGGCAACAAGGTATAATACAAGCCGCAACTTTTCAATTGTTTTCCGCGTCGCGGTATTAATGCTTTAATGATGAATAATTGCTTTAGTTTCCAAACTTCTCGACGGATATTATTAAACCGCGCGCATCCTGAGTTCGAATCAACGTACATCGCAACTGAAAAATAGCTACAGAATATATAATTATATGCGATTAGGAAAGCGCTCGCGTGACGGAGCCGCACTTGCAGCGATACCTCGACAGGTCATTAAACGGTAAGCGCTGATTGAATTTCCTCTATTGGTGGTAAATCGTAGCGCCTCATGCGTAACCAAACCCCTTTGCCGATCGCGCAATCTCAGGTGATCGAACTCGGCGCAGCTCCTCTCGCGACGCTAATCGTGCCGCCCGTGTGCACTGACTGCAGCGCAATATGTAATGCGTTTGCGGCGACGACTGCGTTCCCTTCGCAGACGACTCGCTACGCCGCGAAATATCGAAATTGCGATGAGGTTACCGCCTGACCGACGATGCGGCTCACGCTTCTCGCTTTGACGATTATGGATGTGCACAGGATGTTAAAGATGTGTTCAGCGCGTTTCTTTGCAAATAAACGTGTAATCATGTAAGCGAAACGAATTCGACGTTTAAGCGTCTTTTCATAAATTTGAGCGATGAATCTTTTTCAGATCAGCAGTAGAGTGGGGCTAGATTGTGAAATAAAACAAGAGACAGCTGTAGTGCTTCATAAATCCTTTTTGGACACCGATTCTTTGTACTCCCGCAGGGAGCATTCCCACTCGTAGAACAGATTAATCTTGGCAATGTCCTCGGCTGAAAAATTTGCACTGCTTCCGAGAGTCACGCCTTTTATCTGTAACCGTCCCAATGATATCTTCTATCAACATCACATCATATCTTCAATTCATGACGCTTTCGACCCTTACCTTTGGAATCATGACCTTGCTGCCATTGATGGCCCACTCCCAGTCCCTCAAATGCGAAACGCTATGATAGTCGTACGCCATCCCGTAGAATTCCGAAAATAGCTCCTTCGGCATTTTGCTGTAATAGGACTCCTTTCCTGGCATGATGTTTTGCCAGAGTATTTCCACGTACTTGTCTCGGTCTGGATGTCGTTGCATATCTTCGAATCCGAGCAAACGCATCAGCTGATTTAGTCCAGTCTTGTTGTCGTAGATGCACCAAGCCGGGAAATGCACCGCATTGGTATAGCTCGGTCGTCCGTAGAATATGGTGCAAAGCTTCTCGCGATACGTCGCGACCTCGATGTAGTCGACGTCGACGTCGCGACGATAGGGTCGGAAACGCACGCATGTGCTGTTATTGACGTAGTCGACCAGTTGCTCGAATTTACGCGCCAGATCCATTGCTGGATATTGGATTGGAGTTGCTATTTAGCGTTTCATATAGTCAGTCTATATTATAGATCTATATTATATCGTATACTCACGAAAGGCGTAGGTGAATTTATAGGGAATGATGCCGTAACGCCATATCCTACCTCGATCCGTTCCGAATCTCAGCTTGTTGCTGTTGTATATTTCTAGTCTGCGGGTCAGTTTTGTCAACACAATTTTTTTGACCTCTGCAATTACCCGTCACAAATTCAGATCTCTTGATGAAGTATGTCTTTGGAAAATGATACATGCTAACGTACCGTGTAACTGGTGAACGTCCAAATAATGCATCAGCGGATTTACACTACATTCGCAAGTCAGTGTGAGGCACAGCAGTATCTTTAAAACGATCATCCCCCCTCATGTCAATACACATTTTTGTTGCCTTCGAATTCCGGCCGGATTCACGATTAGCACCAGAGCCGGTTTATCGTCGTTCGTAGAGCCACTGCGCGACGGCTTCCTCTGCTCGAGTAAATCAATCACCCTAGCACGAGTTTGGACTTTACGGGCAGCTCCGAATGTTAAATAATGGAAAATTTATGGTCAGGTTTCGAGCGCAGCTGCTAGTCGCCGGTTATTTATCGGTTGACTTTTTTTTAACGAGTGACGCATTTACCGCGGCTAAGATAAAGCTGGATTAATGGAAGCTTGGGTTTATTCGTAAAATCTCTGAGGTCATTTGCTTTGAAAATATGTTTTACGAGTTAATGTAGAGTGAAGTCATTTAATTGATCGTAATTACGTCTATGGGACTATCTACGCAGCATTTAGAATAATTATTATCTGTTTATTGCAAATTCTATTTTCATATATAAGAATTTAGGACAAGTAAGGTTTTCTATTTCAAAACACGCGATGATTATCAGAAATTAATTTTATCTTTGGTTACAATGATTCTTTTGAAAGACTCTCCTTATATTCTCGTGCCGCGCACTCCCACTCGTAAAGCGTATTAATTTTCATTATATCATCAGGGCTAAACTTATTGCGTGGTCCTAGAGTGACGCCTTTGATCTGAAAAAAAACGATAACCGTACTGTCGAAATCTTCATGAGTCTATCAAATCTACACAACAAATACTGACCTTAGGAGAAAACGTAGTTACATTTTCTTTGTTAGTATAAACCCAATCGTACAACTGCATAACGCTGTGATAATCATATGGCAGTCCAAAATCCGTAGAGTCTTCAGGTCGATATTTATACAAGTAAGCTTTGGCCTCAGGGATCAGATTATCCCAATGGATATTGATGTAGTCATCACGGTTATGTAGGTTATGCTGGTCATAGAAACCTAATACTATCATCATCATGTGCAAGGTCAAACCCCGATCGTGAATGCAATGGCTTTGCAGGTATAAGAAAGTTCGACCTCGAAAGTAGCCTGTAATGCCTCTGTTACAAGCGTCCGTAATGTTCAGATGAGCCACTTCGATGTAGTCTTGATCTTGAGGCCTGCGTCGACGATAACGAATGCACGTGGTCCTTTTGACATATCTAACAGTTTTTTCAAAAATCATCGCCCATTCTAAGGCTGCAAAGAAAATCTTTCGCTTAGTAAGCGTACGAGGTTAATTCGTCTGACAGTTTTGAACAAATTTATATCAACTTTTACTTACGGTAGTTTTTCTCAAATGTATAAGGGACTATACCGTAGGGCCATAGAAAATATCGATCTTTTCCAAATTTTACATTTTGAAGATTGTACACATCCCATCTTTTTTTCATTTTGGTTAAAACTCTTTTCTCTATTTCTGTGAAAAACGTATTATTCTCAAAATGTAGTTAGTTTGAAAAAGCATACTAGTTAAAGAAATTATAGAAGTTACCCAATCTATCGTGTGGATTGAATACTCGATTTGGATAATTTTGATGATCCAAACTTTGGATATATTTATGATACAATATTATTGCTATTACAATTTGCATTAGTATCATTCCTCTAAGCAATACCTTCTTAGCTTTCATATTTAAACTATGTCCAGTTCCGTCTAATCCGTAAACGAAAAAATGCTATATTTTCATTTGAACAAAAGTATTCTAATGCGCGTACAAAATACGCAAGCAATGAACAACGGCGTTGAAAAAAACGAAAAGCAAACGTTCACAATTAAACTGGAATCGAAATGAAATCCAAAGATCGCATCCTATTGGCCGAAACTTTCTCCGATTCATTAACCATTGTTTTCCGTGGTACTGTGCAAGCACGCACGATCGCGCAACGAGCATAGCTGTACCGCGATGAGGGCAACAGTGGAAGGGGGAGGACTGCCGCACAGTCGTCCCTCTATGCCTATACCTACTCTGGCTGGCTCTTGGTGTTTACCGTACGACGTACACGAGATAGTTTAAATAGCCAACGATCGAAGAGGCAATTAAAATATTTCACTGTAAAGCAAGTTGTAAATAGCTACCACTGCTTCTCTTGGATGTCGGAAGGTCGATTGCGTTTCAATTGGTTGCGAGTGCAAAGTGTGTATTGTGATATCATAGTGTAAACGAACTTAGTGTTTGTTTTAAATGTCAAGCAAATCCGTCGTTGATCGACTTCTTTCTTTACTACGAGCAAGGTAAAGATTTATTGTTGTTTGCTCTAAAGCCAGTCACTTTTATTATTAAGCGCCGACTCTTATTTAAAAACGCAGATAGTATTCAAATTACGATGAGAGAAGCAGGCGATGGCAGCTGCCTACAAATGCATATTCGATATGGAATTCGCTACCTGTGGACTATTTCTAATTTCAAGAAGCTCTATTCCGAACAGTATCTCGAGTCCAGTTCCCTGTACCTTCAAAGAGGAAAACAGCGAAATCCATTCAACCTGAAGATTGTGAAAGTCAAGCCTGTGCACAATGACGAAGACAATGGAGAGATCTTCTTTTTGAATCTAAACTTCCAGAAGAAGCTTCTCGAAGAATCCCAGTATCACATCCGCTACTGCCTATGCGACAGATATGGTAAAGCCGTCACTCAGCCCGCGATTGTCGAGATGCAGGTCGTCTACGACAAAATTGGACCTTTTTACTTGAACTTCATTGCTGCCAAAGACCTCAAGGAAAAGATCCAGATACACGAGACTTTAATCATCGACGTACTCATGTTGGACGTGACATTTCCAAGTCTGTATAACGTATCTACGGATGCGTTGCTAGGAAGTGTCAATCGAGTCAAAGTAATCGGTGACCAGAAAAAAATCTTGATCGACAAAAACTTTCAAAAATTATACAACCAAGTCTCGACCAGTGATATGGTCCTAATGGTCAAGGATCGAAAGTTTTTGGTGCATACAATAGTCCTTACAGCAAAAAGCCCTACGCTTTCATCGCTTTTGTTACCAATGCTGCAAGGAAATGAGACCAACGTGTGGTTGACAATCGAGGACTTCGATCCTGCTGTCGTCTCCGCGATGTTGAAATACATGTACTTTGGGGATGTGACGATCACCGATGAAGTGATCTTTGACTTGTACCGAATCGCCAAAACGTATCAATTGTCTGATCTCGCGAATACGTGTCTGGTTCGTATTGTGAAATCGACGAATGTGGATAACGCTATGACTGTGTACTGTTTCGCTGTAAAAAATAAAATTGATTTGCTAGTCAAGTGTACGAAGGATTTTGTTCGACAGAACATTGATCAGGTGATGGATAGTGGCTCTTTCGAGAGGATCATTAACTCTTATGACTTTCAAGCGCATGGTATTTAGTGGAAATCGTGTAAAACGTATGAAAGATCTTTGAATTTCGTTTAAGAATGTTGTTATATATTCTGTTAAGTAAGAATCGTAATCGTTGTATATTACAACATAATTTGGTTTATATTAGAACCAATATCTAATCATAAATATTAAGTTACAGAAAACTATCACAATCGTACTATGTGAAGTAATTACTATATTTTCCATACAGACTATAATTATTATCGTATATATAATTATAACTTGACAAGACCTTTATATAAGCCTCTTTTCCACTTATCCTATCCCTTATACACATATACGATCACTATATTTCACGAAAAATATCGATTTTAATGACCAAACGTTAGTTACCAGCTGATTGTTCTCAACCCAGAGTACCAAAAGTTAATATACGATTTCTGATAAAGAGGTCCTGACAGAGTAAATCAAAGTTTTGATTGAAGAGAAGTTTACGATATGAGATTGTGTGCTTGTATTTACACACGAATTTCCGACATCGCCCGGAGAACAACAAACATGAAAGCACAGAGGAGAGCAGCCTCTCCCTTAGCTTGTTTGGAATTTCAGGAGTAAACAGGGAATCATTATTTCAAATATAATATAACTAACGAAAGCGTTGCGCCATATAACGGATATAATTACCGTTACAGCGCGTTTGTTTATCGAATGTAAACACAAACTAATTATTCGCATACATATTATGATAGAAGTTCATCGAGAGCGTTTTCCTCTCATCTCTAGCGCAATATCGATCTTTTCCCTCTGACTCGCCGTAGAAATATTGATATCACAATAATCGATTCAGCCACGTTAATGACTAAGCAGAGAAAAAATCTCGACTATGACCCTCCATATATTAACATTTTCCAATACGCAACACTATACACTTCCTCCCCGCGCATTTTCCGCTCGAAGAGTCTTTCCCTCAACGCTTGAAAAAAAGGTGTTGAAAACCAGATAAAAAGCCCCATCCTCATTAGCCCGTCGTTCGCTCAACCCCGCAGCGCGTGCACGGCCGCTAATTAGATCAGGCCTGGATAATTACTGGAGGTCCATTAACGCCGCGCAATAAAATCGAATTCCCGAGGATCGTGCGCGCGCTGCCGCTTTTTAGCTGTATCGTGCGTGTTAAATGATGCTCGCGGGAGTGTGCGCGTGTTTGCGAGAGCTGAGCGACGCTCGTTAGGTAAGCGCAAATTAGGCTCGTCGCGGGAATATTTATTTCTCCGGCAATGCCGCCAGGGGATATTTATAAACACCGCGTCGCCGATGTTGTCGCTGTAGATGCGAAGTGCAAGTCCGACTTTGGCGGAATTCCGAGAGATTGAACGCGTGTC
>QLSS01000044.1:964197-979066 GCA_024372645.1 Trichomalopsis sarcophagae | reverse complement strand
AGGGGACTTCTTTATCAGCTTCCGTGACAAGAATGTACGCACTCGCATGTTATAAAAACGCAAATTATAATGTGTACGGTCTGGTCCGACGAAATCGTTGGCGAAAAACTTTGTGGTTCTTATGTAGCGTTGTCAAAAGAAAAGCTGCTCTCTCGCGACGAAATTAAATTTTTCGTTAAGACTGATACCCTGAAACTTTAAAATCGCGACGTGTATAACAGGAGCCGTCGAGATTTTACTCGGTATTCGACGTAAGCCTGGAACGATTATTCAAGATTACCGCGATGAATAAGCGGAGAAAAAAATCGAAGGGATATTTTACTAACAGCCGGATGAAATTCCTGATTTTATTACTCCCGAACTATGCGGGCATTTTTCGTGCTCGTCTCTTTCCTTCTCTCCCGATAGGCTTCTGACAAATTAAAATTGCGCAGGCGTTCGCGTCAAGCAAGAGGAAAAAGCCACTGTGTGCGCTCGAACTTGGAGCTCTCTGTCTAATGATAAATGCGAAAGGGTAATCTATTTCCCGTAGATTTGGAGTCGAGTAATTTGTCAGGGAATTACTCGCCGGCGTGATTATAATTATACCACGTAAAAGTACACTTCGCTATTAGACACGAAAAATGCCTGAAATCTGGCGAAAATCTTGTCAGAATAAATGACCAGCAACAGTAGTACCGAGTTCCTCTTTCGGAGTAACAATTTTTCGCGGGCGTTGAAGGTGCAGGAGTGCGGAGACTGAGCGCGCCCAGGATTATTTATGGTCTTGCTTACGGGGACGCTTCGTCATCCGCAGCAACACCGCGCGCACGCACGCGTACACTCGCGATAAATAAATTATCCCCCATAGACCTGTCAACGTTTACGAGATCGTAAAATACGGGACTCTCGATTTCTTCGCGGCTAAGCCCAGAACCATAAGGGTCCATTATGAGTCCGTGCGTGACTGTAAAAAGCAGCGCGGCGGGCGTAAAATGTCCCGCCGTTGTGCGAGTGCGAAATTATGAGAGCGACTCTTACTCTTGATATGGACTTTGCTGCGCAGCGACGTATTATATCCTCTTCGAGGCTCGTAAGTCTCGAACAACGTTGATTTTTATTCTTCAAATAACGATGATGAATTCCCGGCAACTCTTCCAAGCTCACGCACGTCGATGGTAAAGCTCGACGATTCTCTCTCTCTCTCTCTCTCTCTCTCTCTCTCTCTCTCTCTCTCTCTCTCTCTCTCTCTCTCTCCCTCTCTCTGCACAGTAAACTATGCGCACACACGCGCATATTTACGCTGGGTGCAAGTTCACCTCGCGCACCGCTCCGGCAAGTTCCCCAAGAAAATCCAAGTTACGCCCGGGATCCCGCAGGGGAGTATGGCGGTAGGAAGAGCCTTATTAAATCTTGAGCCGGCAAGTCCCGAGGCAGCGCTCCCTCGTGCGCACTATACACACACTGTGCACTGTTGTGCCTACACGACTGTATTCGTGCGCGAGAAAAAAAAAGAAAGTTTGCGGAGTCACGAAGACCGGCCGAAAGTGGAACGTATGGAGTAGGCTCGACGCCACAAGTGTGGCTGTGCTTTTCTGCGTCGCTGTTGTTGCGCACTGGAATGTGCCCTGAGAGCAGAAGACGGCGGGGAGGAAGAGCCGAGGTTAAATTTGGCGTCTGATTTTTCTCGTGTAATTAAAAAGTTTCGCGCGAAAAACTTGCGCGAAAGTTTTCGTTGCGCAGGGGGTGGTCTTTGTTTTGGGCGCTCTCGCTTTTTTCATTCTCGTCGTCTCAGACGAGCAAGGGATGGCTTCGTTTGCTTTTTTCGCGAAGTTTTTTTTATTTCAGCGCGAGAAGCAGGTGATAGTTAACGCAAAGTTTCTTGCGCAGAGGAAGTCACATATTATTTTAAATTAGCCTAAAATACACGGAGCCAATATCGCTCAAGCTCACCAGGAAAATCGCTAAAAACCGCATATCGAATCCAAAAGCAATACCCGAGCAAACAGGGAGAGCAACAAACAAGAAAGCGAGATCCGAGGAAACGCAGACATTGAGATCTCCGTCGGTGCGAGGTACTTTTCCCAGGACGCTATCAGCAGCTTCGGGGGAAACTCGCTATATACGGCCGGTGCGCTACACACTTCCGACCGAAAGTGCGAGAGACTGCATCATCGCCCGGGGGGACAACGTTCCCGCGGGAATCTTATCCCCGATGGCGAGCTGTGTGTTGCACTCTTGCTCTCCGGACGGACGGACGGACGGCCCTCGGGCTACACCGACACTCGATACATCGGCAAACACCGCGCGAGGCTCTATGCTCTGGCTACCGCTATGCGTGCACGGCCTGTAAAAAGGAATCTGTAAAATCAGTGGACCGAAGCTGGGAAATGAACCAGCGCTGTGTGTGCGTCCAAGAATATCCTCTGTGTATACACGTGAGTATGTGTGTGTGTCTACATCGGGGGAATAGTTGCTGTGTGGGTTCCTGTGATGAGAAAAGTACGATGGTTCTTTTTGGGAACATTTTTCGCTGATCGCACAGGATATGGTTTTATTTCAAGTAAACAAAACCGCTGCCAATTCATTGGCACGTAGCTTCCTCCAACTAAATTTATAGTTCCAATAGATAAAATATTATTTAAATATACAATGTTAATGCTTTTTTAAATATTTCCAATCTCGATTATTTTGTTGAAGGAGCAATTAAAAAATAATACAAAATATTGTGAATCTGAATGAGTTGGAATGTGTTTAAGCAAGCCATCTGCGCAAGGATTGGCAGTGCTCATGTACTATATGTCATATTGATGTGTGTGTATGTGTATATATATACACACACAAACACAAAAAACTCATTGTTTTCAGTTTTTGGTTTTTTATTGAAAAAATAAGTAGTCAAATCACTTGAAATTTTAATGGGATATAGTTCTACACGTGACCCATCGACATGATTTTTTTCGTGAGGTCAGATAAAATGAAAAAGGTGAAAGAAATCACCTTTTTCATTTTATCTGCCGAACAAAGCGGTCGATCTCGAGGACCAAACGGGGAAAAGTAGGTAATTTTATTCTCTATCGAATGCATATTAGCTGAATTGTTTGTAACGATTGGATGATTAAAAAAAAACGCAAAATAGTGTTTTTCAAAAATCAAAAATTGGCCATAAAATAAAAAATAGTTAGAAAAATAAAAAATAAATGTTTTTCCCGAATTTAGAATCCAAAAATATACATGCATGTCAAATTTTATTGATATTGAACGAGTAGTTTCAGAAAAATTACGGTATACATACACACATCCACACACACACACACGGACATTTTCTAAAAACACGTGATTTGAACTTCTAATACACCAAAAAGTATTTTCTAGAAGTTTTGACGAAACTCAAAATTTTACTATTACAAAGATTCCTCTAGGAGGAAGCAATACATATTCACGTTCCATAGCAAATATTCCCCTTTCAACTTTAGAAATTCACGATTCACAAAAACGCACGCATCGTCAATTTGCAAAGTTCCGAGTTTAATCCGCCGGATGTACGACCGTATTTTACTAGAACTCGTTTGCGCGAATACGTATTCGACGAATTTTTCGGAAAATGCATGAATTTCCATCCCTCTTGCTGGTCCCCTGTATCGAGAGCTTTAATTTTTTAAGATTTCCCAAAAACTTAATTTCAAGCCTTCGATTCGATTCTTCTCGAATCACGTCGTATACAGCCAACAGTCCCTCCCACGCAAAATCACAGCACCGGCGCCAATCGATACACACCGCGCATCTGTTTGAACCTATACGTGTATGGTATACAGTTAAAATCGCCTGCGGCAACCGGCACTTGGAGATCGTGATTTCTCTCGGCGAACTCCTAAAGTTTCGGGGCCACGTCGTCTTCGCACGGCATCGGAGACGGAGGGGGCATTACTCCGCTCTTCCAACTAATGACGTCCTTATGCAAATTTTATTGGGCCTGAACGTATTGTGCTGCAAGGAGCGAGCGAGCGGTCGCGTGCTGGCAGAGCCCCGCTAATGGAGATTAGATTCATAGATAAGCGATAATTTATGCATATATTTATTTGCACTGGTTGTTGTACCGCGCGCTGCGCTGGGAACAGCGCTCGACGAATTATTCGCAGGGGTAGTCGTCCGGGATTTCTGTTACGCGATATTGAGGGATGTAATTGTGGAAATGTGAATTTGCCGATGGGCGCTTTATTTTAATTTGCTACGAATTGATTCATTTGGCATGGCAGTATAATGCCGACTTCATCGATGATCGCGTTTTTGACAGAATTTCGAACGTAGAATATTACTGCGCGTATTCCGTTCGTTTTTCAAATTGAATTTCGGTAAATTACCTTTCCTCGACTGACGTCACAATTTTCCCCCTTTTCTCCGTCCTCCACTGCTGATGAGTTTCGGAGCTGATGGTTTTCGTTTGGCCTGCATCTAACTGTTTCTCATTTTCCTTTTATCCGGCCGAGGCACGAGGAAACTCAGCAGTGCAGCCGGTATATCGACTCTGGCTTCGGGAAAACTTTTCACATGATAAGACGCTCGAGTGTCGCGTACTTTTCCGAGGAACGGATTCGTTAAAAACGAAGCGAGCGAATTCGCAAAGATTGCGCGATATACAGTCTACATATAAAACAGGGAAGTTATGTATATCTCTAGTTTAGAAAGAAAACTTTGTCCCATGCGAGATAATTGTTTGACAACGTTTGAAATAATTGCTCTTGTTGTTCTACGAAAGTATAAATTAATTCATTAAGGCTTATTCGAAGTCGTACGTAGCAAAAGTTCGATTAAACGTAAACAATGAACAGAAAATATATCGTAGTTTTGAAAATTGAAAAATAAATACTCGAGTAGAGCTCAGCGATTAAGATTTCAAATTCGATAAACGCGTATGCATAATCAGCCAGTACTTCGCTTAGCCTAGTTGCACATAGATGATTTGCATGGAACACCTGCGACGGCGCCATCTGTTCCGTTGCTTCCTCGCGATATTAATTACCCGATTAAGCGGACGCATTTATCATCCCGCGCTCGCTCGCTCATGTAATTTAATTTGTTCATCGATTGCTGCACGGTATTAAGTGTTTCAAGGACTCGCTCTCTTGTTCAATTCTTTTTCCCCCCGCGAAGCGATTATTTATTCAGTTATCGCAATGACGGTCGTCGTCGCGGCTTCTTCGCCGTTGTCTTTTTCACTTTTTTCCACTGACTCAGCGCAACGAGCGTCACTCGACGATTGCGGTAGTTCCGCGGTTTTTACCTGTTTTTTTCCCGCGAATAAAGCGTACTTTCAATCGAATAAGTGGATGAACGCGGGTGTATAGGCAAACACGCTGGAACGAATGCGGGTATTTGCCGATTAATATGTGTACAAGACTTACAGAACGGTGAAAATGGATTAAAAGATTAATACAACGTTGTCTGCGTTTGTTCGTTCGTTTTATGGGTTTTAATGTGATCCGATAA
Source organism: Trichomalopsis sarcophagae (assembly GCA_024372645.1). Classification (NCBI taxonomy): domain Eukaryota; kingdom Metazoa; phylum Arthropoda; class Insecta; order Hymenoptera; family Pteromalidae; genus Trichomalopsis; species Trichomalopsis sarcophagae. The sequence goes on along the minus strand of QLSS01000044.1, from coordinate 973,600 downwards.
TTTGCTCGGGACGGAACATCGTGTATTTATAAATGCTTGTTGCACTGACATTCATAATTATAATCCTGTGATCTGCCAAACGAGTGTTGTCAGATCAGTGATCGGAGTAGGATGCAGTTATTTTTCTCATTATCGCACCTCGTGATTATGTCATTCTCGGAAAAGATGCAAACTCGTCTACCCGTACTCAATATCTTGATCACTGCGTTGGTAATGATACCTATTTAATAAACTCGTATAGATAATTTTTTGTTCATACGTTTTTTTTGTGCAAATTTTCTTAATCTAATTATAAAATGTTAACCTACACTTAAACTTGAATACTCTATATTAGCTCGTATTAGGTAAACAATCAACTTACAAACAATCATAATCACTATTCTCCTCCCAGTCTTAGACGCCAGAGTCCAAAAGCTTCTGCAAATAATCTCCAAAACAAGTGAAATTAAAGAACTGCATTCAAACGAACTCCCCACAGACCCGCTTTTTAAACTCCAATAACACTTTGAATTCCAGTAACGGCGCGCGTGCATTCTCTAATGCAGCAGCTGTTCTCCAAAAGAAATAATAAGCCCCGAAAACTTTCCGCAGCTCCGAAAGAACATTGCTGCACAGAAGCCATCAGCGGAAAAGTGACAGCAGCGCCGGCGTTCGCGAAACAGCTAGCTCCGGTCTCGCTTAAGATAAGCATTTAATAAGACGCTCCAGCGCGCCCGTACGATGTTCGCACGCGATTCACCCCCGAGAGGGAAATATAATAAGGAAGAAAGGCGATAAGAGATAAGCGCGAGCTTTCCGCGCGCTCTAACGTTTGTTTCTTTGATGTTTTTTTCGGCTATCACCTTTTTCCTGATCCGGGTTGGAGAAGAGGGCGCGAATGGGAAGAATTTTTTTAAATTAAAATATGTCTATACCCTTTTACTTGCACCAATGATGTATTTTTAACTTGAACGTGTGTTTTATTTTTGTGTTTCAGGTGAGTCGTCGAATCGAGGCACTGATGCAATATTTCTCGTTAGTGATTATACACTAGCTTATCCATTAATTTATTCAAATCTTCATAAACCTATAATACGAGCATGTGGCATGCACAACGCAAGCGAAATGAGCACAAAGTGAGCGCAGCGAGCAATCGATATTCATATAAATTTCACGCAAATTTCCATTTCGTGAATGGGCCCCCCAAAGCCGGAAGAGAAGAAGCATGAACAAAGAGAAGAGAGAGAGAGAGAGAGAGTAAAAGCGAAGCGAAGCAAAGCTGCAGCGCGCGACGAAAGAAAAATAAAGACGCGGCTGGTGCTGCCTCGCCGAAAAAGAGAGCGGAGCGAGACGAAAAGATTGCGGTTTAGCAAAACTATAGTATGCGCGCGGGAGGCACTCGGCAGATTAAATTTTTTTGTCCCGCAAGATTTGGTATGCTCGCGCTCGCAAGGCAGCGGAAAACGCGCTATACGCGAGCGACGTGTATATATATGTGTGTGTGTGTGTGTGTGTGCAGAAGGGGGATCGACCAGAGAGCAGCCACCCCCTCGCTATATAGCTGCAAGCGCGTTCGATGTGTCGTAGGTCGTCGCACTCATTGCCGTAAAACTGTTCTTCGTCAGTGCGCACGCTTGCGCCGTTTTTTTCTTCCCCTACGTTCTCTAATACTCTTCGCGCGTTGGCTTTATTTTTGCTCCCTCGTTCTCGTGTGTATGTGTGTGTGTGTGCGTGATTTGTTTATGATTTGGCTGTCTACGTTCTTCGGTTTCATCAGAAAAAGTGGTATCGTATGGATTTCTTACTATGTGTACAGTCGGGAGTATTGATGAAATGTTTGCGCGAACTTTGACAAAGAGAATGTTGTTGGTTGTATGAATTTACTATTATAATTATTGCAGTAGAGGCATAATATTTTTACGTACATTTATTCATCTGTGCAAAACGATGTACGTAGAGGATTAAAAGAAAACTTGTCGAATGATTATTTAAAAGCTATAAAAATTCAGTTTTGCCACTTGGAAAATTGTCTTTCAAAAGTTAACGCTTATCAACGATCGGTGAACAACGAGAGAAAAATTAATTTGACAATAATGTTTTTTATTTCAAGAGGTGCGTTTAGTGTACATTTTAAGTACAATAATCGTATGATATTTTACAGTGAAACGATCGTATGTCTTTACTTGCCAGCGGCACATTTTCCTTTGTTATTTTTCAACCAGTCTTTCTGCAAGGATTTGGAGAAAGTTATTAAAAAATGTTTACATCAAGGTAAAAAATATTAGATTAACCTGTGCCACACTTACTCCGCACTTCAAAGCTTCTGTAGGATGTTTCCAATGGTCTTTGCAATCAGTAGCAGCTTGGATGAGACAACCAGCTGCAGCACCAGCAAACAGCTTACCCAAAAGCTTTGACACAGCTTTTATAGCCTGAAAATTTGTCGGATTTCAAAATACACTATATTGATAGACAATATTGAAATTCATTTTCCTAACAATGAGCCCTTTTAGCAATACGTGCTCAACTAATTTTTTCACAGTGATATATATAAATAATTTCCTTACCGGATTGACGCGATCCTGAACCTCTGTGTCGTCTGTCGCTTCTGATGCTCTAATGCTGGCCACAGCAACGATAAGAGCAATCACGCCGACATACGTAAAGCACCGAGGAAACATTTTTGTTTTATGGTTTTTTGCAACTCGGAAGTAAACTTGCTACTTTAGACCGAGCTCCGAAATTCCTCGTTTTATATACCAGACTATGATTCACCCAATGCTACATGTAATGATAGTAGATTGTGCGTTTTTGTTTTATCGAGGAAAATAGGGAAAATGTACTATCTCAAGAGTATAAGGATCGATACTAAATTTGTCAAGTTGACACAAAAAGTCCAGTTTTTTGTGTATTAGTGTGTCACACATTGATGCGTTATTTTGCATTTTTTCCTTATTCTAATAATGTAATCAACTACTTAAGTAGTGTAAAGTACTCAAGGAAAACAGTATTTAAAATGAACGACATAAACTATAGCTTACTGAATAAAGGAAAAGACACCTTTTACGAAAATTTTAACTATTTTTAAACTTTTCAACGTGTTCTTACCTCCAAAGTATATTTAGACCAATAAAAGTTTCCCTTAAGATGTAAGCACACAGCGACGCACATCGTAATTATCGTATTTATCCATTGCGACCTCGCAAACTCGCCATTTGGCCTCGCAACGCGCGGCGTTTCTCCCTTTTTTCCGTTGACCATGCGATCGATGGGGCATCCGAGTTATTCCGCGCAAACGGGGATACGTCCGACGCTATACCTATGCGATATAGCGCCGGCCGATGCGCCGGACGTATTTCGATCGGTCGCGTCGAGTGGCGCTTCGCTAAATTATGCCAACGGGCGCCGGCGCTTCTCTCCATACTCACCCATATGAGCTATACATTTATTATTGTGCGCTCAAATGTAGCTATCATTGCGCGTAAGCGGGTCATCGGATGAGTCGACGCCCGGTATTCGTTACAGGTGTATACCGGCCAACTTTCTTTTTCGCGACAATTTACTCGATTTGCAAGGAACTGCAGTGTAAGGCATTTATGGAGTAGGTATAGAATTAGACTGATCGAATATTTATGCTCGAATACTCGGGCTCGTTACAGAACTATAGTCTAATTTTTGCGCTTGTCTTTGTGGAACTTTCTTGCGTCTGCTTTGAAAATCACAAAGAGAATGAAATACGACGTCACGAAACTTTGGAATATCCCAGCTTTAATGACAAAGTTTGATGAACGGTAATACAAGCCGTTTCTTCGAGGTTATAATATTTTGCCTCGAATTCTCGTAGAGCGCATATTCGCAATACTGCAGCCGAGCAGAAGTGTGAATGCACATCCGGAGAATACACGCAGGTTGTAAGTTTCATCTTTTTGCTCGCTGAAATTCTATGAGAGATGTTCATGCAGATTTTATGAGCCGGTACTGGAGTTATGACGCCGGCGAAGATCGTATGCGTGCGTGGGAGGTAAATTTTTTAAGGGTCTGGAAGTGAATAATGCGCCAAAAAATGAGGTGGAAAGATGAGAAATTTCGCCTCCTCGTGTTTTGCGGCTCTCACAGCTCACCCGCAGTAATTCAGATTGATATTCAGTGCTCTATATTCCTTTTCGCATAAGCACGACTACACGTTTACGATAAAAAGGGAACGAAAAACAATAAGTTAGCACTTCGAATTTCAATGAAAGCAACATCCCGCGAGTGAAAATAAAAAAAAACACGAAACGACGCGACAATAAAGCCCGAGCGCGTGCAGCAGCGCTGCCGATCGATACCCCGAGAGAAAACATCTCCATCCACTGCTCTTCGAGCAATGAACGTTCACCAGAGCACAATGGCATACCCGCGAATCTGGCAGTGAAAAGGCGTATATAGCGGCAGATATGTCGAAGCGTACTCGCAGCGGATGAATTATGCGCTGAGAAAGAGAGAAGAGAAAAGAGCGAACGCACCGCTCGCGATAAACGACGCAGCGAATTCGCGATAAACGCGCGCGCAGCCAATGGCCTCCGCGGGGCCATTCGTCGTTTAGACGCCGCCGCCGCCTTGGCCTGCGAGGATTTTGGCCAGAGTCCCTTTACTGCCGGTGCAGATTATTTTCGGAGCTTCTTTTTCTTATATTGCTTCATTTTTCCCCTCGTCGTGTGTTACATACGTGCGGTTATTTTTTGCCCGCTCTTTGTTTCGGATTTTTTCATCTTTTTCACTTTAGGAGTGCTGTTGTTGCTGTTCCTGTGGTCGAGGGATTTGTGAGCTATAAATTAGGTGACGTTTTCCTGTCTTATTGGTTTTGGAATTGTAGTTTTGATGATAAAAATTCTTGCTGATGATGGCGATGCATGAGTATAGTGAGAATGTATGATAGCAGCAGTGTTAAAGTAAACAGCTTTGGGCTTCCTCATATAGGCTCTGGTTAGTGAAGATAGGTGGCGCATAAGCTCCTGCGCGTCGAGTCTAGATATGTTCGTGAGCCACCTGAGGCAAAATTGTCTTGTTGGGTCTGCTGCGTAGGCCGCTCTCTATATATAACTGCCTAATGAATCTAATGATCTTCCTGACATAGCTATTACTTCACAGATATTATATTTTATTCGTAAAAATCATAATGTTAAAGAATTGAATGATCGAGTGAACTTACCTGTAAGTGAAACCTCGATCACAATTGTACGATCAAGTGAATTTACCTGTAAATGAAACCTCGATCACAATTGTACGATCGAGTGAACTTACCTGTAAATGAAACCTCGATCACAATTGTACAATCTGTCTCGTCCGAAGAGATCAAAATGTAGTATCGTGGGGCGATACTACATTTTGATCTTGAGGACGAGGCAGAGAAGTACAATTCTTGGAAAAAACAGCATGAAAGTGTAAGATTTATGCAGCAAATATAGATATTGGGGAATCACGTGCGGGAAATAAAATTTTACTGTGGAATCTCGATTCTCGCACCTCGTTATTGAATTTTCTCATGCGACTTCTGCCCTTAGAGTTCCTTGGATTATTGGTTTCTGGATATACATTCCACATTGGAAACAAATGTCGTCGTGCCATAATGGGGGGAATATCAAAGAATCTTAGTGGCATTCAGTTACAAATATTTATAGAATCCATTCCATCGTTGATTAAAATTTTGCAATGCCTTTTGCGTATGATTCGCGATGACGTGGTTTTATTATTTCACATAGATAACGTGATACAAGAGGAGCACTTATTTCGTTCTCGTAATATAATCTAACCGCATGCAAAGCATTGAAAGTTGCCTGTTGAATTTGACCTGAATTTCAAGATGCATTAGTCGACAATGCGCGTTGATTCTATAGCCTCGACAAAAGGCTAGACGAGAAATAGATAATGGAATTCCATTTCCGTCCGTGTAGTACACAACACGGCTGCGCGAATGTCGTATCGTGTTTGCGTATTGAGATTAAACGCAGTACTCGATTCTCGCTGCAACCAACGCTGTTTCGATTTGGAATGCAAGGATCGATAGACCATTTCCTACGAACTATGATACTTTTTTTCAGTAAGAGATTTACGTTATTTATGTCATTTCTTAAGTGCGCTAATTTATACGAATGATATTTATTTATTGGAATCGTGAATAACTTATGTATTTCATCAATAGACGATGATGAATCACATATTTAATGTTTAATTAATGCAGCATCGAAGTCCAATACCTGTAGTGGAACAAACCAATTATATGGCAATCAGAGAAAATCATATTACGGTACAATTTCCATCAAACAACCAACATGCGATACATTCACATTTGTGAATTTCTGATAATATAGTATCAAGTTAGCATAGTTAAAGTATGGATAGCACAACATATTATAAATTTATAAATTACGCTTCAAACATATGCAATCGTATACTTCAAAGATAAATACGATTTTCAACTAAATATGAAGTATATTAGAGGGATAAAAGGCCTCTCAATTTATTAGGCATACGATAAATAGGATAAAAGGCCTCTCAATTATTAGGCATCGAGTTGAATTAGAGATACATAGACGTGATCGCATCAGTGAAGAATGAAAATCGTAATATACTACTGCGATCAAGCCACAAATAAGAAAATACATCACCCCAAAAAGTGCAAAAAATTCTTCGCTAATTTTCATGCTATTGTCAGAGTTGGCATCTCAGCACGAGCTCCATCCATCTCCAGGACGTCAGTCCTTATCACACCCCCATCTCTCTGGCTCTCATAGTCTCATGCATCTTCTGCCGCATCGAAGCAGCCTATATGGATGGAGAGCATGACGCACCAGTCATAATGCAAAATTATACCAATAAAACCGGCCCTATGCTATATGTGAAAGAAAGCAGCATGAATATCATTAACTGACGGCACGTCGCTGCTCGTACATCAGCGCTAACCTCCCACCATTAAATCGCGCGACACTTTTACGATAGCAATCGCGTTGCCCGTCCGTTCTGCGATCAGCTATCACCTCGGCGAATCTCTTTCTCCGCAGCCACTCACACGCACGCCCGTACGGTGTGCTCGCCTGTTCTATCTTTCTCTTTCTTTCCTATGACGCACGAGTGCGAGCGCCTTATTGCATATAACGGGGAGCGAATCGAGTGGCGGCCAGCCTAGGAAAGTGTCGCGCCCGCGCGGATCGTAAATTGTCCCAATCGGCCCCCGAGAAACTCTCTAGGCCGCGCTCTGTGGAGGGGCAGAGAGAACTACTTGCCCCCTTAATGGGCTTGACCGGCTGCACGGACTCCAATTCCGCGACTTGGCAGGGGGCTGCAGCAGCGACGAATTCGAGAGGCGCGAGCGGCGACATGTGCAGTTTCGACGGGCCTCTGCGTGTGTTATTGGTCGAATTGTATAATGGGACACAAGCGTCGGCTGCTGGATTATACAGTCGTTGACAAAAATTTTTTTTCGAACTGAATCACTGCTGCTAAACGACCGGTGAATGGTGCGAGGAAACATTAATTTGGCAAAGTTGTTTATTACATTGCAGTTTATTTATTTCATTAAGTCGCGTTCAAAACACAATATTATTGACATTCTTCGGTACAACAGTTTTTAACAAGATTTCTCTACTTGCCAACGGCACATCGTCCCTTGTTCCTAGCCAACCAGTCTTTCTGTGTGGTTTAGAAAAAATTATTAAAATACGTACTTATGAAGTTCAGTATAGATATTTGATTCTTTAAGCATATATCACTTACGCCGCACTTCAAAGCCTTTTTAGGATTTTTCCAATGTGATTTGCATGCGGTAGCAGCCTCGGTAAGACAACCAGCAGCGGCACTCGCAAACACCGAACCCAAGATCTTGGCCACAGCTTTCACAGCCTAAAAATTTGTTGAATTTTAAAATAGAGTCCATTGATCGATAGAATTGCCCTATCTCATATTTCGGCAACTTATTTTCATTGATTAATTTAAAGAACGCGATTTTATTAAGGGAGTACTAGCGATACGCCTGTAGTCATTGACTCCCGAGGTACTTTGATTTGGCAACGTCGCACAGTAAAACCGCACTTGTGTATAGTTTTCTTCTGCTCGCGTGAAGTGTTTGTGTATATGCTTGAGCAAAATGAGTGATTCAGGATATTGAATAACGTATATATCTTTCAATATAAATTTTCATAGAAACCGTCGAGTATCGCTTGTGCATACCTAGCGCATCATTCAAATAGTGCGGTTTTCGTAATCTCTAGTGACGTTGCCAAATTGTGAGAGTAATGGCCGAGCGAGTAAGAATAATTTTATTCATTTGCTTATTTTAACCATGAAAATCGGTGAATCAACTTTCTAATATTTGCCTCATATTTGTGAGATATTCATTATTCATTTCTCAAAATGTCCTCAACATCTAAACAGTCGTTTTCATAAATTGCATGATTGAAAATCTCGAGAACGTGGTTTTCCATAAAACAACATGTTAATCGCGTAAAAATGAAATGATAAATTTTTACTGAACATTAATTCAACGGAAAATATTTTGAGTAAATTTCTTACCGGATTGGCGCGGTCCTGAACCTCTGTGTCGTCCGTCTCTTCTGCTCCAATGCTGGCCACAGCAACGAAAAGGGCAATCATGCCAAAATAGATAAAGCACCGAGGAAACATTTTGTCTTATGTTTTTTTGCAACTCGGAAGTAAACTTGTAAATGGTTTCGAATTTCCAAAATGCTTTTTATATACTGATATATGACTCACTTAGCTATAAACATATTATAGTACTCTGCGCTCGACTCTGCGTCGTGTTCGTTTATTTTTATTGAGGAAATCTTTGGACAAACGCTATTTGAAAATATTATCAACCATATGTATGACTACAAGGTTATTTTATATTAAAGATTTTTTTTCCTGATGATTGAATATTATAAGGTTATTGGAAGTTGACAATATTATAGTACATTGTGCAATAGGGGAGAAAATAAGTTATTTCTAGTGAGGGTGAGATGTTCAGCGCGAGTTGGAGTCAAGCAAGCCAAAGTCCAAAAAATATTTTTTTTATTTTAGAAATGGACCCATTTTTCACTTGTTTAGAAGTGAGTAGCTGAGAAATAGGCCTGTTTCCACCAAGGGAAGAAATGTTTTATTTCTCACCTCTGAACAGGTGAGAAATGGATCCATTTTTATATAAACAATCTATCGATGCTAGATATTTTAAAAACTTTTAATATAAAAAGGTCTCAACATATAATGATGAAATAAAGCAATTCTATGTTTTTAAAAGTCAAAGCTTTTCTCGGCGCGTTATCTGTGGATTGGACTGTACAAGTAAATGTAGTCTTAAATTATAGGAGGCGGTGGTCATAAGCAATAAAATTCGCTCCTCCGGGCTTTTTTACTCTCTCTCTCTCTCTCTCTCTCTCTCTCTCTCTCTCTC
>QLSS01000044.1:950897-964097 GCA_024372645.1 Trichomalopsis sarcophagae | reverse complement strand
CTCTCTCTCTCTCTCTCTCTCTCTCTCTCTCTCTCTCTCTCTCTGCCGCGCGCACCCGCATACTTACGCACACAAGCACCGTGGCGCTTGGCCATCCCAGCCCACACCCCCGCTATATAAGAAATTGCAAGGCTTGCTATATTTTTTCTCCCCGGCTGTAATGTACTTTCACCCCGTGAAATATGCGAGATAATTCGGAAGAGCGTGTTTTAAATTTCTTTTCTTGGCTTATTGAATTCCATTTATCTTTCCGCTTCGCACTGTTTATGCATCGTATTCTAAACGTGTGCTTTAAAAGATTGCTGATGCATTCATAAAGTATTTGCCGTTATTTTTACCTAAATTAAATCTATCACGTTCTACTTTATCTTTCCTTTGTTCCTATATCTATCCTGTCTCAAACATTGCTCCTTATTTCTGACAAACCAGCATTTGTCTTTGATAATATGTTGAAAAGTACATACAACGCAGTTTCAAGTTCGTATTAAGATTAAAAACTTTGAAAGCTACTTGCTCTATAAGATCCTTTCGAACGATCAAATGTCATCTTCTTTCTTTCGACCAAAAATTTGTTCGCATATAAGGAAAAAATTTTTCAGTAAAAATTGCTGGAATAGCACGGTAACCGTGGGCCGCCGTGTCTTTCCGAAAGTTTTTATCTGACCCAAGATATTATTTATCTTGCTCCCCGTAAATTTTACTGGAACGGCACTGTAATTTTTTGATGTCGAAATCATAATATAGAGACTATGGAGAAAAATAAAAAAGTTCCGAAAATTTTACTGTGCCGATGCAGTAAAAGTGCTCTAGATGGCGGAGCGTCCCTACGTTACTGTGCTAGCATGGTAATTACGATCCTAAATTTCTATGTAATTTTTATTGTAAAATTCTTTCCGTGTATAAATTACATTCTTTAATCAATTACTATAAAATACTTATTATATTCGACCAAACGAAGTTTCATTGTTACGTAAAATAAAGTTAGCAGCAAATAAAATATTTAAATACGTTTACCGCATTGTCATGCCGGTCATCATTTTTGTCTGCCTTTGCTTCAATGCTTATCACAGCAATGAAAAAGACGATAAAACTGTAACATAATTTTTTAGGTTTATTCTCAAGCAGAAAAATTATCGTTGACTAAATTTGAAAAATTTCCTTGATATTTATACTAAAGGAGTGCAACTGTTACAACAGTGTGAATAAATCAACAATTTGTGAACTATATTTATGTCTTATTGAGAATGAAAGTGAAGAAATTATATCGATTATTTTATATTTAGCCTATAATTTTTCTTTTTAACATTTGTTTGTATGCGAAATACGAATTCATACGTGAAATGCGGTTTCTGTGTTTATGGTCTTGATAAAATTAACGTCCGAAACGTCTATAGCCAGAGTGATTACGCTAAAAAATTTCAACATGTTCTCGCAAACCAAAGCTCGCTCACCTAAGCTTTTCACATTTAGAAGTCCGATTGCGACTTTGCTATTACGTATAGCTGCACCGAATGGCCGTCCAGTAAACTATATACGACCGCAGCACAGCGCGCATCCCCCAAATACTGTTTACATTTTTCTAACGACACGGATAAGGCGGTTAGCGCGTCCAGTCGTGCGTGTACACAAGTCGCGCTGTACTCGCGTAGTTCACAAGGGAAAGTCGAGATTAGCGGCTAACCATATGTCCCTGTGAAGCTGGCCAGCAGCAGACTACTCGACCACCTTAATCGGATTATGGAAACGGAAGCGATTAATCTCGTTTGGTCCTGGGCCCCGAAACCTCTCTCTCTCTCTCTCTCCCTCTCCCCCCCCCTCTCTCTCTCTCTCTCTCTTATGTCTCTCTGTGAGTGGTGACGTTCGAATTCACGAATTCTCTCCCAAAGGGTTTCCCCGTTTCAATGCGCGGAGCACTGAATACCAAATGCGGAAGATGCGCGTACTACACTCTCGGCTACTGTACCATACGAGATATATAGAGAGAATGATTAAAAGGCTAATGCCCAACTTTGATTTGGACGCACGTAGTTGGCAGAGCAGCCGAGTATTTTCCGGACAAGTTTGCGTTTGGGATATTATTGTAAGAGATGACATGTCAGCTCGTATGAGGGGATAAAAATAATCCTTTAAAATCGTTTACTTCATTTGATATAATAGGGTTGGGGCTAATCTGTACGAATATCACCGTAGCATCAGCCAATTAATTAAGATAAAAGTAATGAGATATTGATGAGCGAATCGGGCTTATATCCGAGAATAGAGGCTAGCTTTTTCATCGAATTAAATGCCATGGATGCGCATTCACACGAGAACCTTTTATGCAATTATTCGCTAAATATACTACTGATAAAATAGCAGCTTTTGTTACCCCCTATAACATCACTAATTGTTATGTAAGGTTAAAAACATCGTGCAAATTCAAATTCTGTAGAAAAAAGCACAACAAATCGTTAAAAGCAATAGTAAACAAAGCCCTGCACTATACAAGAATATAGAGGTACAGCGCGTCTCGCAGCAGCAGATCTCGGGGGAAAGGATTCAATTTTCAGGAAACAATAAGTAAAACAGAGAGAAGAGGATAGACGACGAAGAAGGAAGCACCTGAGAAAGTGATGACTCGAATCCGTCACACGGCACACGCGGGAAGAACGAATTGCCAGCAGCATGTGCTCCCGACGTCTAAATGTCGTCGCGAGCGCGCGCGCGCGAGCCAGCGATTCGGCTCAATTATCTGAGAGACAAGATTAAGGATTCCCACCTATATATCTCTCCCGCTGGGCCCCCGGGATTGAATCGGCGAATATCGTTTCTTTTTCTCCAGCGAGAAGAGACTGTGTGCGTCTGCTGCATCCTCTCGGCGACGACTCCGACGAGGATCGTCGATCAACCCGTCCGCCATTCCGAGCCTCGGTTTTTATCGCCCCTTTCCTCGGCCCGCGCTGACTTCCCCTACTCGATCCCAGCGCGTGAATAATTTCTGGCGTAAAATCAGCGGGCTTTGATTCGAACGACATACGATACTCAATCGAGATAACTGATACCGTCCGACATTTCTATTTAAAAACATAACGCAAATACACCAAGAAGCCCGTTTCAAATTTTCCCGACACAAGTCCCGTAGCAATTCCAGCAATTTAAAGTAATCTCTTAATTACAAGAAAAATTCCTAGTTCCAGCTTAAGCGTGAGAAACAAAAATAGAAATAAATTAATTACGTCGCCCTCCTAATTTCAGCGCTTTTCCTTTTCTTCTCTGTCCGTCTCTGCGCAGGGGTCGGGGCGCTTCTCTTCCCGTCCCCTTGCCTTTATTTTCCAAGAGCGAGAGCGTGCGCGCGTGCCATTCCTCTTATTTTAGAAGCGCGCATTCGCAACGTGCCGTTCCCTTTAAGCTCTCTATTCGGCCAATGCGAGGTTCCGAGCTAATTTGCAGCCGATATTCCCCCTTTCGCGGCGCGCGCGCGCGCGAGTAGAGCCCTCGACTCGAGCTTCGCCGCCTCTATATCGTGCTCTGTGGTGGTCCTTTAAATTCTATCGGCGATTCGTGTTATTTTCCTTCCTTCGAATGTTCCGATACAATTGGGGATATTGGCTTAAATTTCATTGATTAAACGCCCTTACGCTCGTACATTTGACTTTTCTTTTATTCTCCGGTGGAAATGAGACTAGATTATCAAAACAACATGGCTGTAATTCGATATCTATTCGAGCTTTTATCGCGCGACTGCGTGTGCTTCATTGTTAAACGAGTTGAAAATGCTTTTTCAGAGCTTTATATCGCTGTCGCAATATCGTTCTCCACGCGATAATCTCATAGGTAATCGCGCTAATATAAGTAGTTAACGCAAACGGTCGTACATATCTCGTATAAAGTGCAATCTTCCTGCGTCAACCGCCAAGTCGTAAAGATCAATCCGACGAAAGGAAGTTTTCCCCTTGGAGCGCGACGAGAGAGCGAGACACAGCGGCTCCATACAATTCCGTCCCCATCAAGGATTTCATTAGGACATCAAAAGAAAGCCGAGGATCCAGGAAAAAATAACAGTTTCGCTCAACGACGACGACGACAAAAGTCCTACATATGTCGCCGGCACGCGCGGAGATTGAATCGCGCGCACAGCAGCAGCGCGCGGCAGCTCCCCAAACTCAATTCCGCTAAAAACGCCGAGCGCTTTCCAAATTGTCTGATTCAATTTTTGGCGAAGAATAGAGCGGGCTTTTGTTTCCGCGGCAAATCCGCGCACCACGTCCTTCTTGCGCTCGCAACCCTCTTTGTATGTAGCAGCTAGCTCTCCCTTCCTGCCTTTTCCATGCACACATAGTACATGTATACGTCCTTGATCTTTTCTCGGTCAGAGATAAAACCGTATACATGTACCTACTGCTTCCCGACGAAATCGCCGCTCTCCGTCTTCCTATATGTCTTACTCGCTATCTCGGTCTGCAGTTTCTTTTTCGCTCCGATGCGTACGGAGTCTGAGTTCGTACTTCGCCGTATACATGCTCGGGAGCATAATTTCGCCAGCGGAAAAAGAAGTTTGCGAGTTTTCCCGAGATTTTGTACTCTGTACTCTCGGGAAGATAAAAACTGAATGGTAAATAATTAGCCAACTTCAAGGGGAGAATATCGTCCGTGGTGTAATGAATTGTAGCGGTTTCTTTCTCACGCGTTTGAGCAGTTTTTAAACAGTCATAAATTCCAACTCACTCGAAATTCAAATCTCGGATGCCCGGCGATGGAAAACAGGAAAATTAAGCCTCTGCAATCGTCCAAAACTCCCGGACATTCCTCTTGCTACACATAGCTTCAGCCGTGCTCTCCTACACTCAATGAGACCGAATAGCTACGAACTCTCCCATTCCGCGCGTTACCTGTCCCAAGCAAGGGTCCTCGAGGTTCGGAAGCGCGGAGCGGCGGTGGCCCTCGAGGGTCCTCCTCGCCGCAAGTCTCTCGCTCAAAATCGACTTCACCCTCCTGCGCGCGCGCATATACCATCAGACGCGCGTGTATGCCGAAAAAGACAGCAGCAGGCGGTAATTGGCCTCCGAGGTGCGTGAATTTCGACGCACTCCGCGAAGAGAATCTATACGCACGCGTACGTAGCTATACAGGGGAAATTTCCTTGGCTTCCGCTCGGAGATTAGAGCGCGCATGTGTGTGTATAGATATACCCTTCCGACGCTGCTGCCTCGTCTTCTTCTTCTTCTTCTTCTTATTTTCTCCGTCGCGTCTTCTCCCCTCTTTTTCCAACTCATTACGCTGATCTGGTTATGCAACGCGGGCGCGCGTGCGCTTATTCGATTCGGGATTGCTTTCGTCTTTTAGCGGCTTGGGAGAATGGATTACGCTAGTTTCGGAAAATTGAGTGTAGCCGAGCGTTTTTATTTATAGCGCTGTATCTTTCTTCGCTCGTATACTTGCGTTTTGTCGTGGATCCTCGCGAACAATTGTGTACAGTCGTTGATTCAAAACTCGCTTCGATAAGTTTAGTTGACTAATCAGTTCCTATATCTATACTTATATAGTGATGGCCAATCTATAAATACACCCATACATACAGGTATACGCACTCCCTCGTTCGCCTGAATATACACGTACACCCGTTCTCACGGCCGTACGACAGCGACAGCCGCACATAAATCTCCCGCCATGGGCTCATATGCAAATCGCGTCCTCGAAGTAAGAAGAGACGCACATAAGCAGCTCGCGTCCTCGCGAGGGTATCAAGACGGACTGTACGCGCCACGCGCGGAAAAAGTAATTGCTACCCGAGAGAAAGACAGAGGGAGGATCAAGAATAATGTCTAGAGGAAGCGTGCATTAGTCGCTTCTCCTCTGAGAGAATGCGTAGAGAGGCGAACCAGTGTGCGATAGAAGAGCTTGCCTCTTCTCGTGTTATTCTTATTTCGGTATATGGGTATACGTATGTCCTCAGCACGTCGACGTTTATCGATCCTCTCGAGGCGGTCCGCGGATGCTGCGGGTGATAAACGGAATTTCTATGTGGGATATACGATATCTGTTGCTTTTACTGCGCGATAATAAATGTTTATCGTCCCGTTCGCGAAATAATAAAGGGACGCGCACGCTTCGCGGCTGAGACTTATGGGCTACTCTCTCTCTCTCTCTCTCTCTCTCTCTCTCTCTCTCTCTCTCTCTCGTGTCGGGGTAAAGCGACGTCGAACGTGGAGAGGAAACGACTCGGGGAAATTGCCGACTGTAAAGGTTATTGTTTAATTCGGGCGAGAGTACAGTTTTACCTCCGAGCTGACATGTTATACGACGTTGGTTTTCTGTGGATCGTTTTGCGCGAGGGGGAATCGATTTTTCAAACACGCTTCAAGTGGGCGTGAAAATTCAATACCATTTTATGAATGTCTCGGAGAAAGACTTTCTTGTGTCGGTGAGGCAAGATTCGAGAGCGAAATTCAATTAAAAAAAGTATCGCTGCGCGGTCCACGTGCGTCGAAAGATAAAAGCTCGATCCACTCGAGTCGATCCCGGCAAACTTTCATTGCGATAAAACAAAATTAATTAGCAAGTATACCAATCTGAAATCTCGACGTGCTCTTTTGCGCATTAGAAAAGTGAGATCTGTCACAGCGCCTCTGCCTCTTTTCCCCGTCGCGATTCGGTGCAAAAATAAAGACAAGTATCCCCGATGCACAGCCCTCCGATAATTAATTTCTCCTGTCGGCCAGCTGATCTGCAATCCACCCTCGCAGAGAAAAAAATCATCTTACAGGATTTCGATAAGCGGCTTATTGCGCCAGTTTGGCCCAGTATGAATAATGAACGTTTGACGGCAAGGCGAACCCATAAAAGAGATATCGCGCGCGAAATTTCAAAAGGCCTTTGTCTAGTCGACATAAGAAGAAGAAGAAACTGAAGAAAAAGAAGAAGGAGCGTCTTGTGCGAGCGTGCACGTGCATTATATACGGCTTCGGAAAGCCGGATTTTCGGATTTCAGACTGTGCGTATAGACTCTCGCACGCGAACTGTATAGCTGACTGTATCACCTGGTGGATGATAAAGAAGGCGTTGCTCGGCTGGTAGACTGGCAGGCGCGACGGGTGAGTGTATGTTATGGGATTCGCGGAATGATTTGTCTTCGGTTGACGTTTCGCCTAGTGGTAGTTGAGTGGATATTTCAGGACCCCGACTCATCTGTTTGAAGATAAGATATGGCATATTAGAACTTCTTCCTTTTTTTACCATAGTAAAAAGAAAACAATCGATCATGTCGAATTATCTTGGAACAGAGAGAAAAAGAGAAACGCGAACCCCTTCTTGTTTCGTTTTTCTACTGATTTCTTGGGTCGTACTACTTCGGAACTCGGTATGTAGCTCTTGATCTCTTGAGCCATTAGACATCTGTTAACAGATTACCTCGCGTGATGTGCAACGGGCCATTAGGGGACAAAAAATCGATAATTTATAAAATGTTTCATTGAATTTTTCTTCTACGAAATAAAATTATTTTAGCAGCGCTACTTGGTAGTTACTCAACCACACGCGTCGAAAATAAAAGGTATCACAGCGCTACTTTTTCTCCTAGGTTTGTGAAATCCCTGGAGCTATTAGATGATCGTTAGCGGATGAGCCTCGTATGACGCGCGGCTATATCTACCTGGCGCTCTAGCTCGCCCCAAGGTACATTGCGCTCTCGCTCATTAAAGAGACGATAACTTCGCCCGCTCGTAATACGACGGATTCGTTCATTTTTATGTTTGCACTTGTAGGAAAAGGAGACACACTGCTGCAATTCGTTTCTTCTATACTTATTTCATGGAGAAATAGTTGGGACAATAAAATAATTGCTCAATCGAACTAGATTGAGTTGTTGACTATTATGCGCTAATATCAGAGTTCTTTTCCGGTATAAAAATTTTATTTCAGATGTGAAAAGTAATGAACATATATTATTTATTTTCAACAAAAAAATTACTATTCAAGCATTATTTTTTAAAAAAATTTGTCTGATTAGTATATTTATATCTGAAGCGTTATTTTCTATAATTTGTCAGCATATATTCTTATCTCACTATAAGGCATTATGATTAATAATTTGTCAGCAAAACTCTGAAATAGTTCTTAAACTATAGGTCCAGTTTTCGGCGTACATTACGAAGCGCAAGAGTCTCGGGATGTTTGATAGCGCGTTTGGAGCCTTTTTTAACAGTGCTTGCTTGGCAAAACAATTCTAATTCGTCTTGGTCTATGATGACAATTTGATTTCTGACATTTTCTGGCATATTTGGTTTAGGCCAGTGTTGCCAGATTGGGCTATATGTAGCAAATTGGGCTATTTTGCATGCTCTGTTCGCGGGAAAAAATTCAAAGACGCGGTTTATAGCGAATTGGGCTACATGCGCTCACATCTGGCGGTATGTTGGGCGAATCCTGCTACTTTGATTTTTTTTTACTTAATTTTAAAAAGCGCGGTAATTTTTAATTGTTTTCCCGCGTCAATAGACTATGCGGTGAACGTTTTTGTAAAAGACGGTATTTGACACGTCAAAAACCGTCTGCGTTAGGGTGTCAGAATTGATATCGACGGTAAAGCTGTCGTTGAAAACGCGTCATTCTTTGCTTTAATGTAAGATCTATATATATACCAGCGGGCGAAAGGAAGGTAAAATACTCAGTTATCGACAAAGAAAGGAGCATTTCTATATGTGATGTGCTGTTCGGAGAGCCGCCTCTCTGAGTTTACCGAAACGTTGATGTACGCAAGTGACGGTTTTGAGACTGGATACGTAAAAACAGAATCTCAAGCTCAACATGGGTAAATGGGGCAAGTATTTGAAGCATTATAACTCGAAATGGGAAAACGATCCGAAGTTGAAAAGTAAGTAAATGGTTTATAATTTTCGTATGGGTTCCAAGAAAATATGCATGTCGTGTTGGGGTTAGGCTTAGGATAAGTTTGCTTAATACTATTGTAATTCGTCAGATTGGCTTCAACCATCTAGTCGAGAAGATGTTTTGAAGGGGAAGCAAGAGGCTTTCTGCAAATTTTGCCAGGTTCATCTGAGAGCTCACTATAATGATCTGATTCAGCATGCAGATCGAGCGAGGCACAAGGACCGAGAAAGAAATTTCAATAGATCGGTGCAGCCTAACTTGCTCGACTTGGGTATCTTTTTGTTTATTTTTTATTGAATATTTATATCTTGAATGTGAACAATTACAGAATTAATTTTCATTCAGGTTGTCATGAAATCAGCGATCAGAACAAAGTGGCAGATTTGACCTTAGCCATTTTTATTGCCTCGCATTGCTCTGTGCAAAGCATTGACCACCTTGGAGAAATTTTAAAAGTTTTGGGAAAAGGTAGCGTCCTTGAGAAGACGAAACTCCATCGCACAAAAACATCCAAATTAATTTCAGCTGTGATTGCTCCTGTATTCTTAACGGAACTTGTAAATGATATTGAAGGGGAGTATGCGCTGATCGTAGACGAAGCTACGGACATTTCATCGTCAAAGTTTCTAGGAATGTGCGTCAGATATTTCAGTAGGAGTAAAGGTAAATTTGTAACAGATTTTCTGGGATTAGTAGAAGTCACAGCTTGTACTGCTGAAGCACTTGCAGCCGCCACAAAAGAATATTTGAAGAAAATAAATCTTCCTCTCGAGCGGCTTCATTCGATTGGCACAGATGGGGCACCAGTTATGTGTGGTCAAAACCATTCTTTCTACACGGAGCTAAAAAAAGATTTGCCAAATCTTTTACTTTTGAAATGTGTGTGCCACTCGTTAGAAAAATGCGCAGAGTATGCTTTCAAAAAAGTGCCTAATCATTTGCACTATATTTTGGCTAACGCTCACAACTGGTTCGCCCACAGCGCAAAAAAATTAGGCGAATATTCAGAATATTATAAAGTATAATTAATTATTACATTTTTCTAAACTTTGAAACTAACATAATATATGATTATGCATGAAAATATTAATTTTTATTTCAGACTATAAACAATGGGAATAAACCTAAAAAAATTCTTTCGCTTTCAACAACTCGTTGGCTTATTTGGCTACCAGTATCTGAGTCTGTTCTTGAGCAGTGGACTGAGCTGCAAGGATTTTTGTCTTTACAGTCTAAAAATGACTTTGTGGCTAGCCAACTTGCTACACTCATGAAAGACATTAGCAATAAGTTGTATCTAACTTTCATGAATACTATGCTTAAACCTATCCAAAAGATGAACTTAGCATTTGAGCATTGTAACGCAGATGTTACCAAGCTTTACAGCGAGCTACGTTCGCTTGTATTTTCTGTAGCAAGTCGAATCTTGCAACCACAAGCCATAGCACAAACCTGCAGAGCGGGATCTTTAAGAAATGACGAAGTCAAAATGCTTCAAAACGCTCTAGCTAATCCAGAAAATCACCTACCTATAGATCGCGTGAACTTCGGTGATGCGTTCAACCGCTTATTCGCAGTATCAAATTTATCATCAGAAGAGGCCAAAACTTTACGTCAAAGTTGCGGAGAGTACATTATCTGCCTTTGCAATCAGTTAATAGAGAGATTACCTACAAATCTTGATGCAATAAATAAATTAAAATTTCTCTCGCCACGCTTTGTGTTCGCTAAAGTAGGCAGACCAATGTTTCAACAGTTGCCAATCGAATTCGCAGGTAGTTAAAAATTATTTTTCTAAACATAGATAAAAATACAGTACAACTATTTTTATGTAATTGTTTTTTTTTTAGATGACAGCGTTGATAGAGATGTAATAGAAGAACAGTGGCTGCAATTGGGAATGACCTCTATTCTTGATGTTTGTCCGCATCCAGAATTTCATGAAAATATTGAAACAATGGACATAAACCACTTCTGGGCTTGCGTCTATAACTGCAAAAATGCTGGAGGTGAACAGTCTTATAAAGAATTGGCTCGTTTTGCGTTAAAAGCTTTAACGTTACCGATCAGTAATGCAGATGTTGAGCGAGTGTTCAGCGTCTTAAGCTGTATTAAAACAAGACACCGAAATAAATTACAATTGCTTATGCTAGAATCTTTGATGCGACTACGAGTTCATTTAAAAGTAAGTTTCGTTACGCAAGATGTGTTAACAATTATCTAATAGTTTTCGTGTTAGTATAAACCCATACATTTTAAAATATTTGCAGGTTGAGGGAAAGTGTTGCAGAAATTTTGTACCAAATAAAGCTATGCTCAATCGTTTCACCGCACAGATGTATTTGAAATATCAAGAGGATAATAAATCACAAGCAGAACTTGATCAAGTTTTTGGTGCAAGTGAAGAATTAGGGGACCAAGATTATCAAGATATAGCCACACTATTCAATCCTGATGGTACAAGATGTATTAATATTATTTAAATGTATAATATATACCTTTAGAGTCTCGCTAGTCAAAGCCACATTCATGTGTTCTATGATCGTATAAGTGAATGTATAAGTATAGAATAAAAAGTCTTCCTTCAATGCAAATCGGACTGATCCTCCCGAAAAGGCTAACTTTTCCCCGACTTACTGTGCCTGGGGTATTGGGTTTTAAGTTGGGCATTTAGGTTTTAAGCTGAGCATTTTTGTTTTAAATTAAGTATTTAGTTTTGAAGGTTTTGGGCACTTTTAAAATTTTTGATGCGCTACTTTGGGTTATAATTAACTTTTTAAACTGCGCGCGGTTTTTGGGCTACATGAGCATCACCTAGCGGCGGGTTGAGCTCGGTAGGTTCTGGCAACACTGGTTTAGGCGTCGATTTATTTTTCTACGATTTTGCATAGGTGACGGCGTTTTTATGTTCATGTTATTATGTAAATTAGTTGCCAAGTTGGAGACAGGACTAGTCGAAGTCGATGAATTGTTAGTTTTGGAACTCATTTTGGAGGTCATTGGTGATGCTTCAACAAGAACCAATGGTTAACTGATTGCAATTGGCTCGAACGGCCGTATTTATACCTGTCAGATGATGGGCCTGGTGGGTGGGGTGTCCTGTTTGACGGGTGGGGTTAGACATTTAGAAGGATGAAGTGTCATTATGATGGTTAGGGTGACAGTATGGTGAAGAGGATGTCGGATTGGAGGATCTTCATTACCAAATACAATAATAATTTAAATAAATATTAACATATTAAATTATCTTGGCTAGGCTTCAAATGCATATAACGCCTGCAAATTAAACCTAATATATGCGGGTATCGGTATAACATAATAATTGTTATATAATAAAATCACTGCTGAAACCTAAATAATTACGTATAGCAGTATACCAAATACGAATCACTGTTGTATCGAATATCAAACACAGCAATTTGCCTTTCCCAACGATCGTATGTCTAACGAGCGGCCACGATTTTCTCCTATTTGCATCGAATTTCAAACGGCTTACAGTCTTTTACTCACTGGCGTGAGCTTAACACTGGGACCATTAAAGTGATACTTTATATATAAAATATATGAGTATACGGCCAGTCATATTTAGTTTCACCAATAATAATAACGCTTATAATATTCAAGACGTAAACTTGTTTTCAGAACAAAAAAATAATTAACAGCATATTATCGTCGGGTTCATAGTTCAAAAGTTCGTTCCTATCCCCCCTTCGTGTTTTTTATTTTTTGGTGTGAAAATTTCTACACAGCTGCCGCATTGCTATATACGAACCGGAGCCGTGTATCCTTTTTTGCGCTCGATTTTCTCCCGGCCGTTAAATAGAGCATGTACACGGTATACACGAGAAAGGGTTCAGTGCGTGCTCGTATACGCGGAGAAGGAATATTGTACTTATTTTTTTTCTATTTGCTAGTTTGCTAGTCAGACGTAATAAGGGAAAACAAGGATATACGACGCTTCTGTGTACAATCCCGGAATAAGGGCTACGGCGCAGGTGCAAAGCTAATACACCGTGCATAGATTGTTTACGGCACTTCGGGGTACATTCAGCTTGTTACCCTTACAATTTACCTAACAAATATTAATTTCAATATTATTCTGATAAAGTTCACACATGCGTACAACGCAGCAACACCGATCGATTCCTACCGCATATTCCCTAGATCGTCCATCGTATTCAGCGAAAAGGACGCAACAGGCGACGTTACATCGTTCCCTCATGACTGATGACGCAGGACGTCCGGCGCGCTCTCGTAACAAGAATAAGAAATAAAAAAAGATGCCTAGCTCTCTCTCTCTCTCTCTCTCTCTCTCTCTCTCTCTCTCTCTCTCTC